>ML788663.1:180784-209021 GCA_009831015.1 Picea engelmannii
CACATTATATATAAACCCGCACACAAATGTGGATACACGGTTCTATGGTGTGCATTGAAACCATGGGTCGGGGCTAGGCCCCGGCCCGCCCCCCTTTCCACATAATACAATACGCCATTTAAATATATGCGCGCCGACAATCCTAACAAGGAACAAAGGTCGGCATGGTGGGTAGCGGAGAGTTATGAAGTCATTGCATATGGAGGGAGGTCCGGTGGTCGAACCCCGCGGCCTCCAAAATGTTTTACACAAAACAACTTAGCCATCCAGTGAGTGACACGTGGCACCCTCGCATTGGGCCACGTGTCCTCCTATTATTGGCCACCCGAAGACACGTGTCAACACCGTATTCACCGACGATCGACCAATGAAAATGTGCCACGTCAACAAACTGCCATGTCATCATGATGGTACGGCCCTGCCACGTGGCCGTACGGACTATACGGACTGCCTAGTCAGCACTTTTTTCCCTGTTTGACTTTCCGAACAGATCGCTATATCTTTTGCTCCCGACGTTCGTTTGAGACGAAACGAATTGCGTTGGATTCATGACGACGAGGGCTACTCTCACGTGCGATTTGAGGCAATTCCGAGAATGTCGATTTTTGGACTAAAATTTGACCCATGGTCCAGATTTTGATCAGGAGGTGAATTCTTCTTAGGATATTCTCTTGTATCATGGTTGAGAAAGAATAAAGGTTCCATTTCCTTATCAACTATAGAATCTGAATACATTGCAGCTGCCACTTGTTGTACCCAATTATTGATGATGATTCAGACACTTGCAGATTTGGAGGTAAAATATACTGCAACAATCCCAATTCATTGTGATAATACCAATGCAATTAGTGTGTCAAAGAAAACTGTATTTCACTCCAAGACCAAGCATATACCCATCAAGTACCACTTCTTTAGGGAACATGTGACCAACACTATTGTTTATTTGCATTATATTTCATCCAAAGATCAAATTGTTGATATCTTCACTAAACCACTTTCAAAAGCTCAGTTTGCGTATCTACGCCAGAAGTTGTGTGTGACCCCATTATCAACCTAAGAGAGTCCATCTTGTGAGGGGGAGTATGTGTTGGTTGAATATCTAATACATATGAAAAGTATTGCAACAGCTCAGGGGGAGCATGTTTTCTTTGACATTGATGTCAAAGGGGGAGAAAAGGAGTAGTCTGGATGCTACAGTTGAAGGTCCAAGCAGTCTTGCACAACCTATGAGGGTTGCCATCAATGAAAAAGGGGGATTTTGTTGGCATGTTTTGCAGGAAAGAGTGTTCTTGTCATTGATGGAAAGAATAGAAGGTGGAGTAGAAGGAAGTGTAATCTCAGGAGGAGGAGAGAATGACAAGCAAAGATCACAACTCAGAAAGGAAAGCACAGTACCGAAGCGACTGGAGATTAAATATGAGAAGAGATGGCATGATAAAACTCAAGTCAAATAAATACCATCAGATCTGCAATCCAGATCAATGACAAGGATGAATTGCGGGGAGCGAAAGCTAGATTAAACTACTCGCCAGTTACAATCTTGCAATCTGTCTAGATTGTCAAATATCATAGCTTCAAACATCTACGACTGCAGTTGATCCAACAAACAATGAGTTTAAGTCATATTAAATCATGTTCGTTGGATGAGAAATCGGCAAATCTATGGCAGGGATGAATTGTGGAGATTGAAAGGAGGATTAAACATTGCTCTTGTTAGGATTAGTCAGGACCATCCAATCTGATAGATTCAAAGATCAATGATTGTGGTTAACTCAGAAATAACACACATCTTCCCATTGCGGAGTTGGGTGACAAGTTAAAACACTTTCAGATTGTGGTTGCGAAATCATTCTTGATTGTGGATATGTTTTAAGAAACTTCACAATCATTGGATCACTTTTGAGTGGAAGAATAGGATAAGCAAGAAAAACATTTGATAATTTGATTATGCAAATTCCCGTCAGCCGTCAAATCACTTTCATGTGGAAGGACAGGATAAGCTAGCAGAGATGCAATGCTGACAGATCAAGCCATCGATCTAAGATCCTAATCGATGAACAACATTTAGTTCGGGTTTAAAGTTGCGAAGAGGTTACGCTCAGGAATGTTTGAGATATGAAATACCCGAAGCCCAGAAATCCAAAATGAATAAGGACCGTCGGATTTGGAGGACAAACGAGGACCATTGGTTTAGGGTTGTTGGTCAATAGAGTATGTCAGCAAAAGGGCATAATGGAAGACCTCATTAGAAGACCATGTCGACAGACCATTTCAGCAAACCACATCAGCAAATACACATGGCATAATCAGGTGATGATAAGTGTCAAGAGGAAATTGGCTCGTGCCATGTCAATAAGTGACGTAAGAAAGTTATGTCACTTTGGGAGAATTGATTCATGAGCTTCACCACCAAGAAATGTCAAAAGTCCTAAAGTCCCAAAGGCTGAAGGTTCGAAGGCACTCTCAGTCATCAATCTAAGATACTATCCTGACCATCATATCAAGGACACATGGCATAGTCAAAGAACAATAAGTGTCAAGTTGAAATCATCATTTCAAGTACGTGCAAATCATGGATTAGAGTGACACGTGGCATTTTCTCGGCTCGTGACACGTCATCAAGTGATGCAAGAGTTACATCACTCTGGGATTTTTACCACCAACACTCACACAAATACCTGGAGTCTCGAATGCCGAAGACCAGAAGTGGACACGATACGTCTAATATGAAGATCACTTCAGGAGCAGTCTCATATTTCGATATACTATAGTGGAAGGACAGTGTAAGTGAAAATGTTAACCGACAACAAGTAGTCTCCACCATCTTATGAATGACTGAACAGGTGATCACTCTGGAGGAAAGAATGGAGTGAGATTTTAAATCTTCAAAGTCCCAAGACATGAGGATATCGTGACCATTAATCTGAGAGGGACATGTGTCGGAGGCTTGCCAGTTCCGAAAGATTGACGTACGGAGGAAAGAAAGGGTTGAGACTCGAAATATCCAAAGTCCGAAGACCTGAAGGAGATCTCGACCGTCGATCTAATGTCAGGTGTGCTATCACCACTAATCTGGTTCCACAATGTAATGTGAACCGTTTGATCTATTTAGAAATTTTGATTCAGAATTTTTGAAAGTTTTGAAACCTAGACGTTCCAAAGGGAAAAGTGATGAAGTTATGAGAGTCATCGATTTTAGGAGAATTAATTGTGGTCGTTGAATTGATAAGATCTCAAGCGATCATTAATCCCAAGCGTATGGTCACTACCAGTGATCACGTGAAGGAAGGGGCTTAGAAGCCAAATAAGCCATAATTGACTCGTTGTAACTGACAACAAAGACGAAGAGTTTCGATTTCCAGAGAAACTAAGGAATCTCAGCATAACGTTCATTGATGATGAAAACATGGTGTGAACCTCTAGAGATGAAAAGGAGTTTCAATGATGATCAGGAAGAGGGCTTGACATGAGAAAGGATGGAAGACAGAGTAGTGAGGGGATTCTGTTGGTTAGCTATGCAGTGGTGAGGAAGAGATGCAGTGAACAACCTGTAGTGAAAAATAATGACGCAGTGAAGAGCATGCATAGGCATAGTGCATACAAGGGAGATGGTGCATAGAGCATACAATGAAGAAGAACATAAAGCAAAGATTATGTGAGAAGAGAGACATTGATGCAGGCAGAGTAGAGCAGTGTAGCAGAACAATGATGAGACTGGTAAGCCATAGATAAATTTGTATCACTGTGATAAATTCAAGAAAAGCAAAGTTTATATTTCAAGGTGGTAGGTAGGTTCTAGGGAGGATTTTTTTCCTCAGAGTTTCAAGTGGGTTCTTAAACACATGGAGTTGTAGATTCCATTTGGTTGTAGCCAGAAAAAACAGGGTGGCAGGGTGGTGCAAGGGAGAACTAGTGTTCTCTATTATACAGGTTGGTGCCTGTGTAACTGGAAGTTGGTGCTTCCATCCAGTTGGTGTTGGAACACTTAGTGATTTGGTGCTTCCTTCTAGTGTGTTCTAGAGAAACCAGGGAGTTGGTTCTTCCTTCTAGTGGGTGCTAGAGAAACCAGAGAGTTGGTGCTCTCAACAAGTTGTTTCTTGTAAAATAGAGGTTTGTATCCTCAAATGGATTTTGTGCTCCTAAGAATGATAATGTACATAAATTAAAGATTACTTATCATATCAAGAGTAGGAGGTTTTTCCCTTTATGGGTTTCCTCAGGAAATATCTATCTTTGTATATTTCATGTGTGTGATTGATGTTGAATATTCTATTGCATACTTACCTGGATTATTGTGATCGTCATTGAGTGTTTTGTAAGGAGTTTAAAATGGGAATAATTGTTTAAGCACAGTAACAACTAATTCACCCCCCCCCCCCTCTCAGTTGCCCAACAATTTTTTCNATGGGAATCAAAACAGATCACTGATGAAGACACTAAACATGCGCAACTAGCTATTACGCTAAGAGACCGTGCACTAGACTAGTACATGAGTCTAGACACAAACAGTGCCCCTGGGATGACAAGGACACTGGCCGACATTAATAAGTTGTTGATAAATGAGTTCTAGAAGCTAATCTCAGAGGATCAGTACATGAACAAGATGATCGAAATAAGATAGAAACCAGGAGAGTCTATATGGGAGATTGATCAGTGATTCAAGCGACTGAAGGGAAAGTTAAAATATCTCATGACCGATATGAAACATCGACACCTATTTGTCAACTCATTATGCCCACATTTGAAATACCCTTTATGACAACAAAAATTTCAGATGCGGGTAGAGGCTCTGCAGGCAGCCTTGCAACTGGAAGAAAACCAGTACCAACAGACAGACCCAACTATTGTATAACTGAAAGAGGATTTGAAGAATCTAACATTTTAGTTGAACCAGAATAAGAACAAGGACAAATGAGAAGTCGTTTGGTGTACGACGTGCAGGACAAAAGGCCACCACAAGAACAGATGTCCAATGTTCGCATAGTATATGGCAACAAGAATGCCGAATCCGTTACCACCAAGAGGACTATGATGCAAAATCTTCAAGAAACTGGGTCACGACCCTTTTCACTGTATGATGATGAAAAAATACTAGACAGTCCCAAAGAGTTTATATTACACCTTTTGCAATTCAATGGTCCATGATGATAAAGATTGTAGAACTATGGAGCTAATGCGAGAAAGAACGTCAGATGCATATAGAGTATAGGAGAAAATGATGTCTGGGCAAGCAACACCACAATTTAATCAAGTTCCAGCTCCATACAACACTGTACAATAACAATATAATACCGTGCAACAACCATACAATAATGCACAGTCGCAGTACAACCCGACACAACCTCAGTACAATATTGCACAATATAATCAGGCACCTCAATATAATGCGCCACGAGGAGATCAAGCAGGCTATAGAGGAGGAGGATGAGCCAGAGTAGGTTTCGGATGAGGTAGAGGACCAAGCACATTTCAAAATTTTCAACAACTGGGACATTAAGCAAGGGAATGTCCACTTCCACCAACAACTTGTATGTATTCTTGTGCATCAAACCACAATATAAAGGAATGTCTGACACTACTAGTAAAGATTCAGGAAAAGAGGAAGCAGAACAACCAGAATGTTCAGTGGATCTCAGCTGAAGCAAGGGATGAAGGACAAAATATCAATATCATTACTCATGAAGGAGATAAAATAGGAAGTGATGCAGTTCAACAAGAACTAGTGCATAATCAATGGGTAAAGAAGAACTTCAAACCAAGGAAATAGTTCGACACGCAAAAGGAGAAGGAGATATTCAAGGAAGCCCGACAAGAATTTCAGAAGGGGGACATGATGTCAACTTCAACTGTGCCACATAACAAGGAAGCACCAAAATACAAGATGCCTCCATCATTAGATCATACCAATGAGATGCAACCCATGGGACAAGTAACTACCATCAAAGGATTTTTGCAATCATGTGTAAAGGTATTAAGTGATCCATCATCTATGAAAATATTGCAAAACATACTAGAAAAGTGTAGCAGCGAGACAAAAGAAAAGCTATAACCAAAAACAGTTAATCACCTACACACAAGAAGAAGAATAAGTAGGGAGTTCAGACTAAATGCTAACATCGTATATTTTAATACGGGAGACATTATACTAGATTTAGGATATGAAGTCAATGTATTACCAAAGAAAACATGGTAGTGCATGGGAGAGCCAACATTAGTATATTCACCTGTTCAATTAAAATTGGCAAACCAACATAGAGTCCTACCTATAGGTAGAATGAAAGGAGTTATAATAGATCTCGATGGAGTGTGCACTAAAGCAGCCTTTGAAGTCATTGAAATAGTAGACGACACAACACCTTACCCAATGTTGCTTGGCCTGGATTGGGCATTTGACAACCAGGACATAATCAACTTGAAAACCAGGAAAATGACATTTGAGTTAGGAGAATACAAGGTCATTGCGCCATTAGATCCATTCGAAGGGGAGAGGTTTGTAGAACCTACTTGCCTAGACCTAGAGTTAATCGACCAATTTTATAGAACAATTGTGCGTGATGAGGATTGCATAAATCCAACTGCAGATGGGGTACTTAGTTGGTGACTCATTACTTCATGTGTGACATATTCAGGCACCGGTTTAGAAAACTAGCAGCAGAGGCTACACAAAGTCTCCATGAGAAGATGTGCAAGAATAGACCGCACAATAATATGGGTAGGCACATAAATCAAAGAAACACCCAGTTTCCAAGGAATAAACAATTTGGAAACATTATTTACACAGTATGAAGATGTAGTGTTAGAGAACCAGAGGATCTTAGCACTTGATCTAGCACTCAAGGCCACACCTCGAAGATGGTGGGGTGTGCACAAAGATACCATCACTGATTGGTACCAATGTAAGAAGCTACTATGCATAAGGTTTGGCGCAGAACAAAAAAATAACAAACAAAAGAAGTAAGATGGACACGGGGCACCAACAGAGCACTTGGAGGCGTGTTGAATGCTATGGAAAATTACACCCCCAGAGGAATGGCCTCATCACTTCATACACACTCTAGAAGGCGTACAACGAACTGGTACACGGACTAGGAATTGCCCAAAGGAAATATGACATGGACAACATTGAAACAAAGTTTTACAGTCGATTTCTCATTCGAGCACAAGAAACCCAACATATATGTCATGCTTAAATGGATCAGAGGAGTAATATTCATCAAAGAACCATAAATAGAATTGACCATAGAAGAAAAACAACGGAATAAAAAGACAGTTAAGGAACTACTATCATGTTATCATGTATAGGAGGAAGCACCAAATGAAGAGGATCTGTGCGATATTTAGATCGAAGAAGAAGAAGGTGAAAGAGAGGTGGAAGGCCCACACATAGAATCAAATGTCATTTCTGCACCGATCAAAGTAAAGAAAGATATCATTGGGACAATCGAGCATCCCAAAATGGTGAGCATTGGAGACTACTGGGATGAACAAACAATGGAAATCATGACAGAGTTGTTGCACAAATACAACAAATTGTTCCCTATAACATTTACAGAGATGAAGGGTATAGCTGGAGAGGTAGGCGAAATGAAGATACCACTCAGACCTGAAGTGAGACCTATTAGACAACAACCATATAGACTGAACCCCATATACAAACATAAATTCAAAGTTGAGATCGACAGGATGCTCAAAGTCGATATCATAGAATCAGTTGAAGAGTCAGAATGGATAAGCGCGATGGTAGTATAGGACAAGAAACAAAGAGGGATTGGGATATGCATCGACTTAAGGAAGTTGAACGATGCATGCCTACATGACCCGTTCCCTACACATTTCAAGGACAAAGTGTTAGAGAATGTAGGAGGACATGAAGCTTAATCATTCACTGATGGATTCTAAGGCTACCATCAGATCAAGATAACACAAGAAGATAGATACAATACCATGTTCATGGCAGAATGGGAATCATATCAGTACACAGTCATGTCGTTTGGACAAAAGAATGCACCAACAATATTTTCCAGAGTAGTCATTGTTGCATTTAAGGAATTCATCCACCAATTCCTTGAAGTATATATGAATGATTGGATAGTCTATAGTTTATTTAAAAACCATGTATAATTATTGCGCTGAATGTTAGAAAGATGCAGACAGTGCCAGATATCACTGAATATAAATAAATGCATATTTGGAACACCGTTTGGGATACCATTGGACCATATAGTATGCAAACAAGGTTTGATAGTAGATCCTGCAAAAATCACAGTCATTGTTAACTTACCACCACCAAAAATAGTTTCTCAGGTAAGATCGACGTTAGGACACACATGATACTACAGGAAATTTACCAAAGGATATGCACAGATTACTACACCAATGGAAAAGTTGTTAGGAAATGATACAAATTTTTAGTGGAACGACAAGTGTCAACATGGTCTAGATACCTTAAAGGAAAAGATGGTTACCGCGCCGATATTAGTATTTCCAGACTAGGAGAAGACATTACACATCCATGTAGATGCATCAACCTTAACACTTGGAGCTATCTTGGCACAGCCAAGAGTGGGAGACTTGGATCACCCGATAGCATTTGTGAGCAGAAAGTTATCAGACTCATAACAGAACTATAACAGGACAAAAAGAGAAGGCCTAGATATGGTCTACGAACTGCAGAAGTTCAAACATTACTTATTGGGAACCACTTTAAGATGTTCACAGATCTCTCAGACCTAAAATATCTAGTCAACAAGCTAGTGTTGGGGGGGGAGAATCTATCGATGGTTACTAATATTTCAAGAATTTGACTTTGAAGTAATAGTCAAACCAGGAAAATTGAACGCAAGACTTGACCACTTATCAAGGGTCACGAATGGAGAAGAACCTATGAGCTTAGAAGACAACTTTCCATATGCATGGTTATTTTCAGTTCAGATCGCTGATGAATACTTTGCAGACATCATTCATTATTTGAGTACAGGTACCACGCCGCAAGAATACAACATTGTGCAGAAGAAAAACCTAGTAGTCTGTACTGCCAACTATCAACTGATTGTAGGAAATTTATATAAAATGGGTGCAGATAACATCTTATGGATATACGTGCTAGAGAACAAAAGACATAGAGTTTTAGCAGAAGCCCATGATGGAATAGCAGGAGGGCACTATGCAGGTAAAGATACTGTGTAGAAGGTATTGCACGCAGGACTTTGGTGGCCAATGATTCACAAAGATTCAAAGGAATACTGTCAAACATGCAATGTTTGTCAAAGCCTAAAGGGTAGGCAAACCCAATAGAAGGGACAAGATGTGATTACGACCACAAGTAACATTATAGGCATTCAAAAAGTGGGCAATAGACATTGTGGGACCAATCAACCCACCATCCAAAAGAATAGGAGAAAGTTACATTATCACCGCGATGGAGTATCTAACAATATGGGCGGAAGTCGCACCAGTGAAGGATTGCAGCGTAGAAACAACAACACACTTTCTATTTGAACAAGTCATTACTAGAATTGGGTGCCCAAGAGTTTTGATGAGAAACCAAGGAACACACTTCATAAAAAACATCATCAGTGCTATAACTGAAGAATTTGAAGTCCATCATCAGAAGATCACACCATATCATCCACAGGAAAATGGCACAGTGGAAGCATTCATCAAAATCTTGGAGAACGCACTTAAAAATATTTTCAACGTCAACAGCGATGACTGGGATCTCAAAGTACCAACAGTATTATGGGCATATAAAAATACGTGCAAAACGTTGGCAGGGCACATGCCATTTAAACTGGTTTATGACCAAGAAGCAGTGGTGCCATTATAATTTTTAGTACCAACCTTGCACGTAGCAGGAATCACACAAATGACAGAATGAGGTGTAGTACAGGAGAGAATGAATCAATTACTGATCATGGAGGAAGACCAAATCTTGGGAGGATTCCACCAACAAGTTCATAAAGCAAGAGACAAATCCTGGCGTGATAGATGCATCAAGAAGAAAACGCTCAAGGAAGGAGATCTAGTACTGAATTATGAAAACAAATCATTACATCACCCAGGAAAGATCATAATGCATTTTTTAGGACCATACATAGTAAAATTTGTCACAGATGGAGGAGCTGTAAAGTGAAGAGATTTATCAGGTGCAGAACTTCGAGGGATGATCAATGGGAGTCGACTGAAGCTGTACAAGGACAGTCGACCATCTACCGCGCAGTTAAAAAAAAATAAAAGAATATATAATATAGTGAAAAATAACCAAAAGGGAAAGAACCAAAGAGGGTGCAGGGCGCTAGAGGTAGAAAGGCCACAAAAATTTAGAAACACAAACTCGACGAGGAGAAATAAAGAGGTCACATCCAAAGGGAAACAAGCGGAAAAACAAAGTCAGAAAAAGTAGGACAACATGACAACACAAGGAAGAATTAAAGGACAAAAAGAACCGATGGGACGCCACATTAATCGTGCCAACAAAACACAACACACTAGGAGTAATGGAAAGTATGAAACTGTCATAAATTCATTGAACTAGTAATCAAGGTAAATTAAACCCATAATCAAGGAAGCATCCTCAACAAGCTTCATGGGAAATCCATACAACACACGGGCTAGGGAGCCAATAGTCTATTCAGGAAAAGAGAACAAAAGAAAAGAAATAGAGGCTAAAGAGCACAGTGTGAGTTCACAGAGATCATAGAGACCGTTCGAATCCAATAGACACTTGACATTCACCACCTAAGAAAGCAGAAGAAAGACAGACCACCAGGAAAACCAAAGTTACGACCAGGTCACGAGGAAAGGCGGAAGAAGGTGAGCAACAACAGTCAGATATCGTTAATGTTGACAAAATCCCATCTCCAGACACAACACCGATAAAACCTACACCTATCCTGGAAGAAGTCCAAGAGCCAGCATTAGAGGGCAGGAGTCTGATGATACCAGCGGAAGTACAGGAGCCACAGATGCAGGGAATAGAAACCCTGAAGGAGGTGCAACCAGAGGACATATAAGCAACTCCGAAATTTAATGGCACGATGTCGAATCCAAAAAATCCATTTGAGCCAAATGAGTCTCAAATGACCATCTCTGACCACCCATCTAGGGAGAAGGGTGAAGATGTCTCAACTTGGATGGAATGTTATATGGAGGAGCAACTAGAAGCTGTTAGAAATTTGAGCCAGCTACCACAGTAGAATAAAGACAAGATATAGATACCAAGGTCACCTCGTAAGAAACCGACTACAAAAATTATTCTAATGCACATACCAAAGGGGGTACAAGTATGACCGAAGCTACTAGGTCATATTGGGAAGCTCAAATACTCTAAACACGATGTAGAAGACAAACACAAGTTCCTGGAACTTGCGAATAGGGTATTTGTATAGACCATAGGCACAAATTAGGTTGGAGAACCGATTGATCAACCATAGCAGTGGGCAACTAGGTTGGAGAAAATGAGAATTGTAGGTCTGTTGGGCCTACCATATTTTGGTAGAGGCCATTATGAAACAACATGTGTTAAAAAATGGCTAGAAGTCACACATGGAGGGGATATATGGCTCGACAAGCCCATCCCCATAGTCGTTGAGATTATTGCGAACATAACAGGGTTACCAATTTGGGGAATGGATCTCACATTATTTCTAGATGAAAAAACCAAGGAGAAAGTGCTAGCAGAAGAGATGAAGAACAAGTACGACATCGACAGGGGGACAAGAGGGATCATTATCAAGAGGATCAACGATGCAGCCACACAATTGGGTGTGAAAGTCTTAGCCTACAAGCTTCTAAGAAAATTTTGCAGGGAGGAAGTCCCAGCTGGAGTTGTTGCAGTTGAAACCCAGTGCATAGAAGGAACCTTAATGAGTTTGGAGTCGTACCTATCAAATTTTTTCTTGGAAGACTGCAAGGATGCGCAGGACATAGGAACATGTTTTCACTACTCATGGATGATCACACTCATAGCCTTTATGGGCTAGAGGGAACCAAGGTACGTAAATTTTTTAACCAAACCCAAACCAAACTAGGGAAAGAGGTATTCACTGCTAAAGGCGATGGCGAGCGCTAGTCACAAGAGGATGAACGGATCCATATTTGAAGGATACCTAAGAAACCTACAAGAAGCCATCTCCAAGATCTGGAGAATCACACCAGAAGTTGTCGCGTGATATGCAGACATCGCTAATTTCTAGTCCACAGGACACACAATGTGGATATAGGCAAGGAAGGATCTGTATAAACAGTGGCTATAGATGTGCTACTATATCATAGAGGGTGATATTGACATGGTAATCGATGAATGGGTTGATGAATGGAGGATCCCAACCATTACCCAGGAAGTGCTGGAAAGAACAACAGAAGAAGAGGCAGAGCAGGGAGAAGCGCATCCTTTGAAAATCCAAGTGCCTAAGATACCAAGAGTGGTCCAAGGAAAGAAATCACAGGTAGAAGAAGGGCCAATGAAGACAAGGACCCAGAATGGAAAGAAGGATAAGATGCATCCAACCAAGGAGCAACAACAATAGGTCGAGCCTACGTAAGAGACAACAATAAATCCCAACCCACAAGTAGCAGGGGAAAACAAGAGGCCAACCATGCAAATAGGAAGTGCACGCAAGAAATCAAAGGCACAATGAGAACCTCCAAAATATACGATCACGGATGATGATGGGGAAATGATCACCAGACTGGTCCAGGATGGTCTATCTGAGGACTTCGACAATGCTGCACACCATAGGGACAAGATTCATTAGGAGTTGGCATATATATGACAACTCCTTAAACAAATCGGGGAAGGGTTGACAACAAGCAACAGGGGAATTAAACCACCAAAATCGTAGATAGAAGGAAGAATGCAAGAGGAAGAATGAGAGTCAGTCCAGGAAATACTGTAGCCGCACGTAACATTACACATCAACCTTAGTATGTTGCACTTGGACAAAATTGTGGGGAAGACACCCTTAAAGGACTTAAGCCAAATCCAACTTGTGTTGACATGGATACCATCAGGGGTGCTACACAGGTTCCAAGTGAGCATAAACCATGAGGTACAGTATTGCGCACACAAAGACTTAACCGAATTGAATCAAACAACAAAGAAGTGGGACACACTAGAAATAGTATATGAGAAGGAGAAATATGAGACCTAGGAGGAAAGGGAATGCATAAAAGGATTGGATCAGAAAGTGGCAGGAACTTATGAGAATATTCCACATGCCGCATAGAGTGAGGAAATCACAACAGCAGAAAATATTGATTGGATTGCGCAAGAAATTGATCAATATCAGAAGGAGATTGAGAATCTCTGAGAGAAGCTCTTACCAACCACTCCACCAACAGTCAAGGAGAAAAGGAAGAATGAAGAAACAACGTAGTTGTAGGAGATAGAGAAACAGGTTAGCACAACAATTGACTTGTTTGATAAAGAAACGCAGCTTTGGACCAGGTTGGAGGAGGATTAGTAGGTCCACAAATGGGACATGGAAGAAGAAAGGATCAACGTAGCGATCCAAGAACTCAAGCTGGGGAAAAAGACAATACCAATAACAGAATGTGTCAAAGGGACGTAGGACATGAAGAGATTGTAGGAAGATCTAATCACAATGCAAACCAAGAAACAAGAGCGTCAGGCTCAAGTGGAACCATTGCAGGAGAGGGCAGCAGAAGTCCTGGCATAGGCAAAGGAAGCTAAGACACAGATAGCATAGACCCAGTCAAAATGTGAAGGATTGATTAGCGACATAGTTATAGTCCAGGTAGTGGACACAATCACGGAGAAGACTGTGTAGGCGCAGACACAAGCACCAGAGCTCAAGGAAAAGTTCCAGACGATCACCAAGGAGATCAAGGAAGCTCATAAGGATTAGGTGGCTCAGGACAAGCCACATGTAAGTGTTGGGGGCCTGTTGGCAGTAGGCTGAAGTGGAAAGAATGATAATCGTGGGGAAATAAATCGTGCGGAGAGTGAAGCAACAACTGAAAGGAAACACAACACGCATGCATGCAAGAAAGCAGGCACAAGGAAAGCGACAGCTGGAAGGAAGAACAACAAATGCACATGAGAGGAATACCTAACGTCAGTAGGGTTAGGGTTTTGGTAATGTATTGTAATGGATGAAGAGCCAAAGGTGTATAAATATCAATACTGAGTTATTATAGAGGGTTTTTATTGTTTTTGTTTTTGTTGTTGTTGTTGTTCATAGATTTTGTAGTTGTCCCGACTTAGTTAGTATTTGGGTTTATATTTTGTTGTATGAACTATTTTGTAATATGTTGAGCTAGAGGAGACGAGAGAAGTTATATCTTGAGGATTAGATCATGGGTTGAGGATCCTGGTGCGATCTAGTTTGCCTCACATAGATCTTACCCATCTAAGGAGAGTTGTAAGTGCACGACACTGTAGATGCAAAACTATTATAATAAAAGAGCCAAGAGCCGAATCTTTGTGGATGTAACCTAGGAGGGGGTGAACCACAGTAATATCTATGTAATGTGATGAATGCTTGCATATATTTATCCTCTTTTCAGTAGTTATTTTTTGTGCTTAATGAATGAATGAGTTATTATACTGCTTGTTTAAATGTTGTTACGATATTGAGGGAATGGGATACTAAAGTTATTACATAGTCGTGAATAATATCATGTTGCATTTACCAGTTCTAATAATGGTTCAATGGTCAAGTTCTCATATATAATACTCAATCGTAGGCTGTAAACAAGTGATTCTTTCATCCACCCATTAAATGTATTTCAGGTGAGAGTGCGTAGTGCATTCTGTGTGCTGCATTTCCTTCTGGTTCACTAGGAGGGCTAATAGTTTTAGAGGCTTTGTTGGAAACCTAAAAGACATGAACGTTGGGTCAATAAATCAGACAGTATAGAAGAAGAAATAACCATTAAAAACCCTAACCAACATTACTTATATTGGATTGTGCATTTAATAACCAGGATGTGATCAACCTGAAGATAAGGAAAATGACTTTTGAGTCAGGCGAATATAGAGTGAATGTACCATTGGATCCTTCAAAGGGAGAAAGGTTTTTTGAGGTGACCTATTAGGACTTGGAAGAAATAAATTAGTTATATAGGACCAATTCACGAGAATAATATTATGTCAACCCAACTATAGATGAGGTACTCAACTGGAGAAACATTACATCATGCACTTCATACTTGGACATGGGTCTAGAAAACTGGCAGTAGAGACTACATGAAATATCTACAAGGTGGTGCGCAAGAACAGAATATGCAGTAAGGTGGGTTGATACAGAGATCATTGAATCTCCCACTTTTCATCATTTGAACGAATTAGAGGAAATGATGAAAAATTATGAGGAGGAAGTTTTGGACAATCAAAGGTTGTTAGCCCTAGATATTGCACTCAAGGAAACACCTACGAGATGGTGGGGTGCACATAAGAAAATGATTCAGGACTAGTAAATGATATGGATTTATGAGTGGAATGAAATGAATAATAGAATGAATACAATAACACAAAGATATGGAGCAAAAAAATAGATATCCAGTGAACAATAACTTCTATTGAATAAATAAAATAGGTTGAAACTGTAAAACTGTAGAACTGAAAACACTTGCTCGAATGTTGGTAGCTATCTTTGAGAAGAGATGTGGCTACTATGAACATCTTTCTAAGAAGAATGATTAAAATGAGGTTGCAGAGGCCTTTTTAACATTACTCATGAATTTCAAAACCCTATACATCCAAAAACCTAACCCTAGGAGATGAAGCACAAAATGTTATGTGGGCCTCGATAGGTAAGTTGGTACCTCAACTTCCTCGGGTCGTAATGTTTGCATACAAAATCTATTTTAGGCTCGTGATATCCCGTTGGAAAGGTATTTTTGATAAATACACATTATTCCATCAAAATATGACTTCATCTACAATTTGACCGTGGAAAGCCAAAAAAACATTGTTTAGGGCCCCAAAACGGCCCAAGAAGTACATAAAGATGTACTGACATGAATACATCCAAAATAATCTAGTTGGATTAGATGGGAGGCCACCAATATCCACCTGGAAGATATGTAGGGATTTATACAGCCTCAAAAGTGTAGAACCCATAGTTACAAATAATTACAGAAAAATGTGTTGAACTAAAAATTGTCAAGAGGAGCTAGTTGGAATAGGTGGGTGGCCACAAATATCCACATGGATCAGTCCTCCCCTCTTAGGAAGTAATGATATCCATTTTTTTGAGAAACTTCTGCTTAAATTGGCCTCGTGTGAGCCAATTTCCTTGGTGTAGGAGCTACCTTGCCTTGAAAACCCGATAAAGTTGGATCCTTTGCTGGTGAGTTCCCTTGACCTATGTGTCCACTATTTGATTATTGGATGCCTATTCCATGCAGTCATAGTTGAGCTCTATTGGTTTCATTTGTTTTGTGATCTCTGAGGTGTCTAATAATGGTGGAAAATATGGTCGAAGGAGGTCCACATTGAACATTGGGTGCAAGCCAAGGAAGGGTGGAGTGTTTATCTCAAAAGCATTGCTACCAACATTGTTTGTGATAGTGTAAGGCCCATAATGAAGTGGTCAGAGATTTTGATGGGGCCCTATAAGGTGCTCTTTATGTAAATGTAACAAGACCTTGTATCCCACCTGAAACATGTGTGGTACCTAGTGTTGATCATGGTGTTTCTTGTACTTAGCATTGGCTTTCTACAAAATCTCATGGAACTGTTGGCAGATGTGCTAAATATGCTCAATGAATCTAGTGGATTTGTATACGTTAGACTAAACATGTGAATAATCTGTCTATGTTACTGCAAGAGGTAGTGCAACATTAATGGGACCCAAGGGTTGGAATCTTAGACCCGCTTGAAAGGGGATATGGCTGGTGGAGCTATGGAGAGCCCTGTTGTAGCTATGTTGAACATAGGGAAGACTCTCATCCCATGTACGTAGATGATTATAGTTATACATGTGCAGGATGTGCACAATCATCTGATTGACGACCTCTGTTTAGCCATCGGTTCGAGGGTGGAAGGAAGTGGATTTCCTGAGCTTGGTGTCCAAAAGTAACCACAAACTTGACCAAAATGTGTTGAGGAACATGTTGTCCCGATCAAATATGATGGTCTATGGTATCCCAAAATGGACCCACACTCATTTGAAGAAAATATTCGTAGTATCTATCATTGTGATGCTCTTCTTTCAGGCTGTGAGAATGGCCATCTTTGAAAACTGATCAGCCACCACAAATACACAATCATTTCCTTTCTTGGTGGATGGAAGGACATACATGTAATCCATAGATATGGATTCCCAAGGCCTCTTAGGAGTAGGAAGAGCGGTGTATAAGCCTTTCTTCTTGATGGATAGCTTGGAAATGGTATAGGAAGTGCAAGATCTGATATACTTGTTGATGTCATGTAGAAGTTTTGGCCAATAAAAATATTTCTATATAATGAACATAATTTTCTCCACACCAAAATGTCTTTCCATCCAATTGTAGTGAGCCTCCCAAATTATCTTTGCACGCTTGCTTGCAGGATCACATAGATGGCCAATATGCCATAATAGTCTATATTGAATGTGAAAATAAGTGACATTTGTTCTTGTATCCAAGAGATGATAGGTGGTGGTGAAGTCCATATCTTGTTGATAAAGGTGGGGCCACTCAGATGCCTCATTCCCATAGGATTGGAGCACGGTGGTGAGTGCAGCCATGGGAGGTCGACAGAGGTAGTAAGTGACACAATTTTTTCTCCCTTTATTATACTTTTTGTTGAGATGGAATTATTTTGGGTAGGTGGACCACTTATGATGGTGGTCATTCTACAAATTCCCTTGTGTATATATGAACTGCAAAAGCTTGTGATTAGTGTGGACGATTGTCTCCTTTCCCAAGATGTAATGTTTCCATTGCTGATAGTCTTGTACAATGGAATACATTTTCTTTTCATAGGTGGGGTATTTTTGAACAATATATCAAATTATCTCACTATGGTATGCTACCGAATGATTGTTTTATGTGAGAAATGTGCCTACAACATAGTCATATGCATCAATCTCAGTCTCAAATGGTTGTTGCAGTTCAAGTAAGGAGAGTAGTCAGAGGAAAAGTGATGTTTTGGATCATCAAATTCTCTTTGTTGTGCCTTCCATCATGTGAAGTTTTCCCTGCCAATGCCCTTGGTCACTTGGCTGAGGATCCATGCAATATGGGAGAATCCCAACACGAATCGACAGAAGAATATGGAAAATCCCAAGAATCTCCGAAGCTTGATTAGTGTGGTCGGGAATGGCCAGTCATAGATGAATTGGATCTTATATGGATCCATATGTAACCCATGCTCATCAAAAATTTATCCCAAGTATTGTACCCTTTTCATTCGAAAGGATCATTTTTCCAAGTTGGCATATAGATTATATTGTCATAGAGTGCTCAAAACCTGCTAAATATGTTGCATGTGCTTATCCCAATTTATATTGAAGATGAGGATTTCATCCAAATATACCACCACAAAAGAGTTCATGAAGGGTCTAAATACATCATCCATCAACTTCATGAAAGTGGTTGGTACATTTGTTAAGCCAAAGGGCATGACCAACCATTCAAAGAAACCTTATTTAGATTTGAAAGTTGTCTTCCATACATCAGTTGGCTCGATGGGAACCTAGTGGTAACCAGACTTTAGGTCAATCTTGTTGAAGAAATTCCCCCCCTTGAGTTGGTCAAGAAGGTCATCAATTCGGGGAATTGGGTATCAGTTCCAGATTGTGATTTTGTTTAATTCTCTGTAATCAAAATAGAGCTTCTAGGTCCCATATTTATTCTGCACTAGTACAATCAGGCTTCTGCAAGGGGAGGAGTTGGGTCTGATATGCCCATTTTGAAGCAAATGTTGGATATGACACTTGATTTCATCATTTTCCATCAACGAATGATGATGAAATAGTACATTATGCATAGGTGCACCAAGGGTTAGATAATTTGGATTCTTGACTTGGCAGTGCGTTGCTACCCTAGTGGGTGAGGAGAAGATGTCTCTGTACTCTTCCACGATCATGTCCACTTGATTCTGCTACAAAAAGAGGCTCTTTTTAGAGGCCAAGAATGTGGTGAGGAAATTATTCTTATTGTGAGCACGGATCACAAAGAATATGAACTTCCCAATCTGTGAAATGACCTTATTGCAATGCTTAGTAGAGATTAAAGAAATAACGGTAAGCGGTGCTACCTCTGGTATCCTATACAATTGTCTACCCAAAGTAATAATAACATTGCAGGGTCTAGGCTCATACACACTTCCACAAATATGGTTTTCTTAAAAGAGCATCACAAAATTCAAGGGGAGAAATATCACATAATACCTCATCTTTGAAGGGCTTGATGTCATAGGGAAGACAACATTGTTGGCTGATGAAAAGATCTCTTCCTTGGTGAATTTAGGCAATGGTGTAAGGCTGCGGGTGTGGTGTCATCAATAGGTCTAGTCTCTTGAAAACCTATGTTGATATCAGGTTCTTTTGACTGTCGCTATCAACGATGAAATGAAGCAGAGCCACCTTTACCCACATCTGTGAGTGAAAGAGGTGTTCCCCTTGCTCTAGTTCTCTTGGCTAGAATTTGGTGGTAGTTATAGTGGGACTGGGTTCAACATCGATAATACACTTCCCTCCTTCTAGATTTGATTTGGAGTCAGAATCTTCCTCTGACTCAGAAGCTTTCATCTCGACCACTAGTGACTCCTTGGAGTGACATTCTTCGGTGTTTTTCCAAGGGATTTTATGGTATTCACACCATTTTCTCGTGTCCTTGTTCAAATTTTCAATACCCTTCTTGTGTTGTGGCTTGGACTGGTTGTCTTGAGAGTGGCCATATTTTCTCTATCCCTTGTTTTGTGGGTTGCGGTCTCCTTTTCTCTGCCTCGACTCTGAGGAATTTGTATATCCAAACTCTCTCCTCTTCTGCTTAAATTTATGTTCAATCTTGACAACATATCTATAATCCATACCCAATGATGAAATGTCCAAAAGATACATTTCTATTTAAATGTATATATGAAAAAAACCATGGTATTTGAGCACTAGATTTCATTTAGAGTCTTTGATACCCAATTTGGTGCATAGGTTATGGAAAATATTGGTGAAATTTGGCATTGTTTGGTCCCTTTCCTGACACAGGATGGTCCATCTTGTTGAAAAGTCAACAAGAAACATGTGTCTAATTTACTTTTCCCTTAAATAAATTAGACAATAAATATTAATCTATTATTTCATTCATAATTGAATGAGTTGGATTTGTAATAGAATTATAAGTGTAGTTAAGTGAGTTAAGATCAGTTGTACTAGTTGTAACTAAACATGCACTATTGAGAGTTCATTTAATCAGTGAACTCACATGCAATTGAAGATTCGCCACGGTTAACTACATGCATGTCAGATCCAGTGGAGACCTTGTTGAGATAATAGGTGAAAGGGACAGTTTGGCTATCAGTTGTGATTTGATCACACATGCAGTGGATATGCTTATGAGCATGTGAAAACTAGGCAATTTAGTAATCGAGATCATTGTGAGAATTTAAATTGCGGAGATTGTGCAGAGGAGGCAGGTTGTCTAGACATGGAGAATTGGCACATGTATTTTCTGATTTGTGTAGGACAGTGTGAGACGATTGTATTGTACTGAGAGCTCTTGGATTAGACTTTTGTAAGAGATTGTTTCATGATTCATGATATACATAATATATGATAGTGAGGTTTTTAGCTTTACTCTTTCCTGGTAAAACTTCTGTGTTGTGTGTTATTGCTATTTCACTTTGTGCATTGTGGTTGTGATCGTGGTTTAATTGCTTCCGCAATAATAATAGTAGAAGGGATTCTGTATTTAACAAGTGGAGTAAATTGTTAGATCAGGAGAATCTCAGGAATACATTAATTTGTATCGAAATTTCTACACATCTTGTCTGGTCCCTTTCCTGACATAGGGTAGTAATGTTCATTAATGGAATCCCTGAAGGAATCCCACGTCGGGGAGATCACAAATATTGTAGATTCCTCTATGGCCCTTTGCTTAAATTAAGTATCCCACCAATCCTTAACATGGGGGATGACCACGATGAGTGAAAAAGTAATATTTTCCATATCGGAAAAATTGTGGACCGAAAAATACCCTTCGAGCAAATTCAACCATTTATCTACAACATCTACATCTATCATTCCTTCAAATAATGGAATATCAAAATTTACCTGTACCTTGAAGGGCGTTGCATGGTCTCTTGATGAAGATGTGTCTCCCGTGGGCAACCACCGAAGCATCTGTGCAAAGTTTTCCATAATTTCATTCCTTTTTCACGCAAGGGCTTCCTTAAGCAACATTTTAAAAATATCTCATAATAAATCATCTTTCTTTTCGTTCCCCATGGGTTGTTGTCGAGCTCAGTGCAATTGATCTTACAAAGAATCAACTGGTTTGAGTCCCAACTTCTTGTACCTAGATTTGTCGGGGACATGCACGAAGAAAAATAAATAAAGACCAGACCTCTTAGATACCACTGATACAGATTTATGAGTGGAAAAAAATAAATAACAAATTGAATTCAATAACAAAGAGATATGGAGAACAACAACATATATCTAGTGAACAATAAATTATATTTAATAAATAAAATAGGTTGAAACTGTAAAAATGTAGAACTGAAAACACTTGCTCGAATGGTGGTAGCTATCTATGAGAAGAGATGTGGCTACTATGCACATCTTTCTGAGAAGACGGATTACAATGAGGCTCCAGAGGCCTTTTTAACATTACTCATGAATTCCAAAACCCTAGACATTAAAAAACCTAACCCTAAGAGATGAAACGCCAAAAGTTATGTGGGCCCCGATGGGTAAGTTTGTACCTCAACTTCTTGGGGTCGTAACATTTTCATATGACCTCCATTTTAGATGCGTGATATCCCATTGGAAAGGTATTTTCAAGAACTACACATTATGTCATCAAACTCTCTCTTCATCCAAAGTTTGATTGTGACAAGCCAAAAAAAAACTTTCTAAGGCCCCAAAATGGCCCTGGAAGTACATAAAGATGTAATGACATGAAAAAATCCAAAATAATCCAGTTGGATTAGGTGGGTGGCCACCAATCTCCACTTAGAAGTTGTGGAGGGCTTCAAACAACCCTAGAAGTGTAGAAACCACAATTACAAAGAATTACAGAAGAACATGTTGAACTAAAAACTGTCAAGAGGAGTTAGTTGGAATAGATGGGTGGCCACCAATATCCACCTAGATTAGTATCAGTGTAAAAGGTTACTGCACATTAGATTTGGTGTAGAATAAGGGAGCAAGACATTGCAAGAGTATGATGGGAAAGGAAGACTAGTTGATCACGTAGAGAAATGTAGAACACAATGGAGGTTGACACCACCAGAAGAATGAATTCACTACTTTATCCATACATTAGAAGGGATACTAGGGAACTCGTACATACACTAGGAGATGCACAGAGGCACTGAAGAATGGACAATATTACAAAAACATTTTGTGGTAACTTTCTCATTTGAGCATGATAACACTAACATTGATTCAACTATGAATCTAATACATGGAATGATATTTTTCAAGGAACTTGAGGTGGAGATTATGACAGAATATCAGCAGCTGAAAAAAAAGACAGTCAAATATTTACTCTCATGTTATCATGTCGCAGAGAAAGCACCAGATGAATATGATCCGCCCAACATTTATATCATAGAGATTGAAGGAGAGAGAGAGGTGGAAGGTCCATCTCTGGAGTTAGAGGCATTTGTTACACCAACCAAGGTCAAGAAAGTCAACATTGGGACAGAAGAAAACCTTAAAATGGAAATTATTAGAGACTACTCAGATGAGAAGACATTATAAATAATAGTAGAGTTATCGTGTGATTACAGTTATTTGTTTCCAAAAACCTTTACATAGATGATAATAATAACATGTGGGCTAGGTGAGATGAAGATACCCCTAAAACCAGATACTCGACCTGTCAGACAGAGGCCTTACATGTTGACTCTAGTGTATAAGAAGAAAGTGAAAGAAAAAATTGACTGAATGTTTGAAGTTGGTATCATAGAACTAGTGGAGGAAACTGAATGGATAAATCCCATGGTATTCTGGGAAAATAAACAAGGAGGGATACGAATTTTTGTATATTTGAGGAAATTAAATGATGCTTTCTTACATGATCCTTTCCCTACCCCTTCTAGAGATGAGGTATTGGAGAATGTGGGAGGCTAGGAAGCATATTCATTCACAGATAGATTATCAGGTTATCATCAGATCAAAATAGCTTCAGAGGTCAAGCATAAGACTACATTTGCTACAAAATGGGGATCATACCAATATATAGTTATGCCCTTTGGATTGAAGATTGCACCAACTATTTTTTCAAGGGTGGTCATAGTTTCTTTTAAATATTTCATACATAAGATATTAGAAGTATATTTGGATGAATGAACCATTTTTATTCTTTTGAAAGATCATGTGGAAGTCCTAATACTAATGTTGGAAAAATGCAGTCAATGTCAGATATCATTAAACATCAAGAAATGCATTTTTGGCACACCTTTTGGGATATTGTAGGGACATATAGTTTGCAAACATGGTTTATTGGTTGACGCTACTAAGATTGTTTCAATTGTGAACTTGCCACCACCAGAGTTAGTGTGCCAGTTAAGAGATACACTTGGACATACAAACTACTACTTGAAGTTTATCAAAGGGTATGCACATATTACTACGCAAATGGAAAAGTTGTTGAAGAAGGACAAAAAATTTCAGTGGAACGAGGATTTTGAGCAGGGATTGGATACTTTAAATGAGAAGATGGTGACAACACCTATCTTAGTATTTCCATATTAGGGAAAGACATTTAATGTGCATGTAGATGCATCAACAATAACACTTGGAGTAATTCTGGCACATCAAGAAAAAGGGGACTTAGATCATCCTTTAGCCTTTGCAAGCATGAAGTTATTAGAATCCAAGAAGAATTACAACACCACAGAAAGAGAAGGATTAGTCATGGTATATGCACTTCAAAAATATAGACATTTATTATTGGGAAAGCATTTTAAAATGTTCATAGATCATTCTGCCCTCAAATATCTAGTCAACAAGCCAGTGTTGGGGGGGAGAATCTGTAGATGGTTGTTGTTGTTCTAGGAATTTGATTTTGAATTAACAGTTAAACCAAGGAAGCTTAATGAAGGACCAAATCACTTGTCAAGGGTCACCAATGGAGAAGAACCTACGAACTTGGAAGACAACTTCTTGGATGCAAAATTATTTTCAGTATAGGTAGCTGATGAGTACTTCATTGATGTCATTGAATTCTTGAGTACATGAGTTGCACCAAAGGATTTTAGTACTATGCAAAAGAAAAATCTAGTAGTCAGAGATGAAAAATATCAACTCATTGCAGGACATTTATACAATATGGGTGCAGGCAACATCTTGAGAAGGTGTGTATTGGAACATGAATGGTCTATGGTTTTAGTAGAAGCTCATCAAGGTATAGAGAGAGGACACTATGCAGGAAAATCTACCGAACATAAGCTATTGTGTGTGTTAGGGTCCTATAAATTATAGGAAATCTTATCATTCGATTTTTCATTTGTTGTTTCTCTCATGATGAAAGCACCTGGCTCGATGGTTTCCTCGATGATGTTGCTTCTCCCTCCATCCTTCAATCATCATCCTACTGCACCATTCATTCTCTTCTGCACCACTCACTCCCCCTCCCGTTCATCTTATTGGCCACATCTCACCCACCACTCATCCCTGCATAAGATAATGGCAAATTAACATAGGATAAACAATAATATGGAATTAATTAGTTATTAGGTTATTAAATTAATAGTGTTAATACTAATGTAATTAAATTAGTATAATTGGGTTAGTGTAATTAGGTTAGAAATTAGAATAGTGCACTAATAATTAATTTTAAATAAATAATTAATAGTTACTACATAATCAATGAATAAAACAATAAAACAAAACCAAAACATTATAAAAATTAAAAAATAAAACATATAACAATAAAATAAAAACAAATAACAATTTAAACGTAAAACGTAAAACAAAATAAAAATCAAAATCAAAATAAAAAATAAAAACCAACTACAATAATAAAAAGATTAAAACATTAAAAAAATATATAAAAAAAAATAGGTAAAAAAAATAAAAATGAATAAAAATAAAAACATAAAAAAAAAACTATACTTTAAGTCTAAAAGCCCCGTATTTCATATTTCGGACCCCCCCTTACGTCATTTAACCAAAGGGTGGGGTCCAAAAAGTGGTTTTCATTTTTCCACATGTCCCCTTCCTGTAATTTTGGACCCCCCCTCCAAAACCTCTTACCACCCTACCCCCCCTCCGAAAACCACTTTCCCTCTCCAAAAACCACTTCCCCCAATTCAAAACTGTTTTGTTTCCATTTCGACCAGTGATTTTTCAAAGATATTTAAGATCTAACCAGGGAAAATTTTGAGAAAACAAAAGAGGTTTTTTCTCAACACAGACCAAGGAAAAGTAACCTCTTTTAGTTTTTCTACATGTGTTACAGATTTGGAGAATCGAGAGCATATTTGGGGCCTATTTTCAAGATTTATTTGTTGAATGTTTTACACATCTCTTTCAAACACATATAACAGACAGATGGAGAGGAAATTCATAAAACCAAGAGAGGATTTTACTTAGAACAAGATTATCTACGAAAACCTTCCTTGGATTTTACACATCTATCTCATATTGTGATATTCGAAGATCCCTTTGGACCCTATTTTTCATAATTTCGGGGGAAAAAATTCAAAAGGATAGATGGAAAAGAGCGGAAATTGAAGGCATCGATCAACAACAGATTCCAAAAAACAACCTCAACAACTTGAAATTTATTGTAATCTATCCAGATTCTATGGTAGAAATATTTCTGATTTTCTTTGTTTGTGATGGTTAGTTTTAGATTTTCCTAGAATGGATCCTAATTTGTTATAACATCATAGTTTGTAATAATTTTATAAATAATTCATAGTTCGAAGTATTAGGAGGAGGAATTTGTAATAAGGAATATTGTTTTGTTGTTGTAAAGTTTCTCACTGAGCTTAGGTGACCTTTAGCAGTAATACAAGATCAGTTGTTTCAAGATTCATGTTCCATAACTATGTGATCAGTTGTTTCAATATTCATGTGCCATAACTATGTGATGGAGTGCTTCTTCTGTAACTTGTTTTCTCTATTTCCATATGTTTTTCTTTTCTGATTATCTTACTGAAAGTTGCAGAACAAAATTTGTTGAAAGATACACTTTGTTTCTGGATGTAAGTAAGTTAAATGTTTTCCTCTGATATTTAGTGACATAATTCTTAATTTCTATGTTGCTCAATTGATTCTGTCTCTTTTCTCCTATTTCATTTCATCCAAATTTACTAGATCCATTAGTATGTATATATTGATCTATTTCACTTGAGCTTGATACTTCTACAAATTCATCACCTGGGCCTCTTTGAATCCATTTTCCAATGGACTTCCCTTGCTGTTCCAACCAAAAATTTCAAAAACTAAACCCTGAACCTAATAACTAGCCTAAAATTCCCAACAGACACAACTAAATATTATAGAGAGATCCCTCTCTGAGTCTAGGAGGGATATATCCTAGACTCCAAAGAGGTTTTTGGTTACCTCTGTCAACTTCTTCCTCATCCTGAGAAATTATAGAGTGCTAACATAGTGGCGACCGTACTGGGGAATGAATAGTTTCAGTTTCTCTAGGAAAAAGTATCAAGTTTCAGATCTGATTACTAATGGTGGATAGTGATCAGACATAGGAAGGATGAAATCATCCACCTAGAAACTCCATTCTCAGTTATACCTATATGAAAGAATATCATGGTGACTCTACACATCATAAAATCAGTTGGAAGGTGATTCCACTGTCAGAAAGATTCATTTGTTGAAGCATTCATTGATGACTCCATCGGGATAATGAAGAACTCAGATATTGATACTATTATTTCGAGGTATGCACACTTTGATTTTTTTATAGTTTTATGGTTTTCCTAATCCTTTACCCAAGGATTCATATTATTTAAGAAATGGTACTAAATTTAATGGAGAGAATTTAGGCTTGACTTTAGAGCACATATCAAATTTATGGGATTTTACTGAACTCCTTAGAGTCAAGCATGAATATGTCTTCATCATATTGTTTTATGATTCACTCCAAGGGAAGTGTATAAGTTGGGTTGATAGTTTACCCCCTAAATCCATAAGGTCTATATCAGGTTTTTGGGTTGTCTTCTTGGAAACATGGATGGAAAAACCAGAGTTAGTAGCAAATCCTATTTTTGTTGAGGGTTTTAAAGAATATTTTGACATGTTTGATGATGATCAAATTGAAGAGGCTTTCTCAAATTTTTTACCCATGTATTTGAAGTCATGTAATTGTTCTTCTAAAGATGATCTCATTTTCTTAGAAGATTTTGTTGAAAAACTTGAGAATGATCTTGAGACCTTAGAAGGTCAAATTCAGTCCCAAGGATTTCATCGTCAAAGTTTGTCCTTTGAAGATCATTTTCAACTTCCTTTTGATGTCAATATTGAGGAAACTATCAAGAAAATAGTTGATTGCTCATGTGAGAAAATTCTACTTAAATACATACAACATGAAACAACCATAAATCAAGAAAAACTTTGTGTTGATAAACAAACAATGTTTTTTCATATCATTGAGGATCCTTTTACAATCCTATTAGAATCTATGGTGTTAAGAACCAAATATCAATATAGCATAGAAAAACCTCAGAAAAAGTACTCAATGCCTTGAAAAAGAGATAATTTTAGATAATAAGCCTCTTCGAGGGGGAAAACTCCTTTTACCCCACTTAAATGTTCAATTACAAGATGATTCAAAATGAAAATGTCTCCTTGGTATATATAGGAGACTAGGTGGTATAATTACAACTAATGGCCTAAAGCTGACATAAATAAAATAACATTACTAATATAATATGCCCCAATTAAGGGGTAATGAGCCAATATTAGGGATTAACATGCCCCTCCCCTTGAGACAAGTTTTTTCCACAATGCTTGAGTAACTCTGGATGCTTCTGTATAAAAGACTCATCTTCCCAAGTGGAATCTTCAGTCGATAGTTTCCTCCATTTAATGAGATACTTTGAAATGGATCTATTCCTCAGCTGGTGAATTCTTGTGTCAGTGATGGC
>ML788663.1:230283-267307 GCA_009831015.1 Picea engelmannii
AATGAAAATGTCTCCTTGGTATATATAGGAGACTAGGAGGTATAATTACAACTAATGGCCTAAAGCCGACATAAATAAAATAAAATTAATAATATAATATGCCCCAATTAAGGGGTAATGAGCCAATATTAGGGCTTAACATACGATGAAAATGTGTTTTGAAATGTTCATAAACTATGGAGATAGTTTTATATGGCGGTATAAATTGTCATATTTTCAGTTTTTCTTTTTACTCAGAGGAGTTGAAAGCGAGCAACAATTAAGAATCCATTTTCTTGATTGGATTTACTGGAAGTTTTAGATCACTTGATTCAACATTGGTTTTCAACAAGTAGGGTAGGATAATTTGTATATAAATAAGCTTATAGATCAAGCATTTTTGTCAGTTTTAGTTTTAGACTTCAGCATGTGTGCTTTTAGTTTTCAACAACTATTGGTTTTTAGCTTTAACATTTAGTTTTCATTTATTTTTCGGATGAAGGATTGGTATAGGTTTCATTCTTTGATATGGGATCAACCCAATGGATCAGGCTACTAATCTACGATGTTATTGACATGACTTAAGGAAGCTTCCATCCCCAATTGGAGCCTATGTTAGGGTCCTATAAATGATAGGAAATTTGATCATTCAATTTTTCATTTGTTGTTGCTCTCATGATGAAAGAACCTAGATCGATGGTTTCCTCGATGATGTTTCCTCTCCCTCCATCCTTCATTCATCATCCTTCTGCACCATTCATTCACTTATGCACCACTCACTCCCCTTCCCTATCATCTTATTGGCCACATCTCACCCACCACTCATCCCTGCATAAGATAATGGTAAATCAACATAGGATAAAAAATAATAAGGAATTGTCCCCGAGGTGTAGGAAAATCAGTGACAGAGTGTGTTGTTAAGCCACTTCGTGTTGAAAAGTCACTGGTTCGAAACCTGCGGGGACAAAAAATCCAACCATGCTAAGGTTTGGTGTGGCTCAGGTCGGGTGCGATCCCTGGGTGATTTTGACGGCTTAGATGCCCTGAGTCACGGTTTCTCAAGCCAAAGGTTAATCCCGATGCTAAGAAGGTCTGGACCAATTAACAAAAAAAAAAAAAACAATAATAAGGAATTAATTAGTTAATAGGTTATTAAATTAATAGTGTTAATACTAGTGTAATTAAATTGGTATAATTGGGTTAGTGTAATTAGGTTAGAAATTATATTAGTGCACTAATAATTAATTTTAAATAAATAATTAATAGTTACTAAATAATCAATAAATAAAACAATAAAACAAAACCAAAACATGATACAACTTAAAAAATAAAACAAATAACAATAAAAAAAAACAAATAACATTTAAAATTCAAAACAAAATGAATAAAAATAAAACAAAAATAAAAACAAATTACAATAAAAACAAAATAAAACAAAATAAAACAAATAAAAAGAAACTACAATAATAAAAAGATTAAAACATTAAAAATAAAACAAAGAAAAAACACGTAAAAAAAAAACAAATAAAAAAAAAATGAATAAAAATTAAAACATAAAAATTAAAACTAAAAAAACCTATACCTTAAGTCTAAAGCCCCGTATTTCATATTTCAGAACCCCCCCCGCTTACATCATTTAACCGAAGGGGGATCCGAAAAGTGGTTTTCATTTTTCCACATGTCCCCTTCCTGCAATTTTAGATTCCCCCCTCCAAAACCGCTTACCACCCTACCCCCCCCCTATGAAAACCACTTTCCGTCTCCAAAAACCACTGCCCCCAATTCAAAGTCGTTTTTTTCCATTTCGACCAGTCATTTTCTAAGGTGATTTTCGAGCTAACTAGGGACAATTTTGAGAAAAAAAAAGAGGTTTTTTCTCAGTACAGACCAAGGAAAAATAACCTCTTTCAGTTTTTCTACATGTGTCATGGATTGGGAGAATCAAGAGCATATTTGGGGCCTACTTTCAGGATTTATTTGCACTTATTTCACACATCTTTTTCAAACGCAGATCTCAGACAGATGGAGAGGAGTTTCATAAAAATGAGAGATGTTTTTACTTAGAACAAGATGATCTACAAAAAACTCCCCCATATTTTACACAGATATCTCATATTGTGATATTTGAAGACCCCTTTGGATCCTATATTTCATAATTTAGGGGGAAAATAGTCAAAAGGATAGATGGAAAAGAGAAGAAATTGAAGGCACCGATTAGCAATAGATCCCACAAAATAGCATCAACAACTCTAAATTTATTGTAACCTGTCCAGACTTTGTGGCATAAATCTTTCTTATTTTCTATGTTTGTGATGATTAGTTTTAGATTTTTCTAGAATGGATCTTGATTTTTCATAACATGATAGATTGTAATAAGTTTATAAATACTTCATAGTTCAAAGTATTAGGAGGAGGAATTTGTAATAAGGAAGATTTCTATTTGTTTTAAATTTTCTCACTGAGCTCAGGTGACCTTTAGTAGTAATAAAAGATCAGGTTTTTCAGGATTCATGTGCCATAACTATGTGGTGAAGTGCTTCTTCTGTAACTTGTTTTCTCTATTTCCATATGTTTTTCTTTTCTGATTATCTTATAGAAAGTTGCAGAACATAATTTGTTGAAAGATACACTCTGTTTCTAGATGCAAGTAAGTTAAATGTTTTCCTCTGATATTTAGTGACAAAATTCTTAATTTCTCTATTGCTCAATTGATTATGTCTCTTTTCTCCAATTTCATTTCATCCAAATTTACCAGATCCGGTAGTATGTCTACCTTGCCCTTCTTCACTTGAGCTTGATAGTTTTGCACATTAATCACCCAGGCCTCTTTGAATCTATTTCCCAATGGCCTTCCCTTGTTGTTCCAACCAAACATTCCAAAAACTAAACCTTGAACCTAATAACTAGCCTAAAATTCCCAACAAACAAAGCTAAATCTTATAGAGAGATCCCTCTCTGAGTCTAGGAGGCATAGATGATTTTAGGGGCTAAATTTCACTGATGGGATAATTTTCCATGGTTTTTCCAAAAACTAGATTCGCTATTTTAAAAAGGATTCACCAAAATTCTATAGGATAAAATTATTTTACCTCAAAAATCACCAAAATTTTATAAAAACTATATAAAATCCTTAGAAATTTGAATATTTTTACAAAAATATCGCCAAACATTTATAGTTGGCATATGAAGGATTAGTAAGATTCACCAAGCTTTCTACATTTTAAAATAAATTTCCATCCTTAAAATCATCCCTGCTAGGAGGGCTAGATCTTAGACTCCAAAGTGGTTTGTGGTTACCTCTGTGAAATTATTCGTCAGCCCGAGAAATTACAAAGTGCTAACAACGTGCAGGTTTATGGTGGCCAATAGTTCATAAATATGCGAAAGAATATTTCCAGAACTGTGATGTTTGTTATAGAGTTGGAAAACCCAATAGGAGGGATGAGATTCCCTTAGGGCCCCAAGTAAATATTCAGGTATTTAACAAGTGGAAAATAGATTTTTTTAGACCTATTAATCCACCAACAAGATGGTCAGAAGAAACATAAATCATTATTGTGAAGAAATAAGTAACTAGATGGGAAAAAGCAACACAAGTCAAGGATTTTTGCATAGAGACAACAACACACTTCTTATTTGAGAAGGTGATCACTATATTTGGATGTCCCAAGATTCTGATGAGTGACCGAGGAACCCATTTTATTAATAGTACCATCAAGGCTATGATTGAGGAGTTTGAAGTCTATCACCAGAAGAGTACACCATATCCCCCTCATGCAAATGGGATAGTATAATATTTCAACAATATTTTGGAGAATGCTTTGACAAAGATCTGTAATGTGAACATAGATGATTAGGATTTAAAAATACTAGCAGTATTATGGGCATACAAGACTACATGCAATAATTTGACAGGAAAAACACCATTCATATTGGTGTATGGACAGGTAGTGGTGCCATTAGAATTTTTGGTACCCAATCTATTCATAGAAACAATTACAAATATGATACAAAGAGGTGCAGTACAAGAGAGGTTAATTCAACTAATGGAAATGGAAGAAGACAGGATTCTGGCAGGATTCCACCAAGAGTTGCAGAAAGAAAGGGACAAATCCTGGCATGAAAAACACATAAATAAGAAGAGCTTTAAGGAAGGAGACCTAGTTCTTCTCTATGACAACAAATTTTTGCTACATTTTGGTAAGTTCAGAATGCATTGGCTAGGGCCATATGAAGTGAAGAATGTCACAGACGGTGGATCTGTGCAACTAAAGGACTTGATTGGATCGTATATGAAAGGAATGGTGAATGGTAGTTGACTCATATTGTATAGGGACAATCGAACTACTAAATCTCAATAGTCGCAACGCAGTAAGAAAGCCATGTATATAGTGTACTATAGTAGATATTAGGAGAGAAAAACTTATAAAAATACATAAAAAGGAGAAATATAAGAAAAATACAAAAGCAAGAGGAAGTTGGTTGAATGTCAGGAACATGGAAAACGTTACACGCAACAACTAATGCGACAAAATTGAAATACTACACGCATGAAAAATTGGACACGACACATATGTATGAAAAAAGTGAAAAATACAACCAAACATGTATGACCGGGTATATAAAGCATGGAAATCATGGGTGAGTTTGACACTTCATTATTTTAGAGCACAAAGAGATATGCAGAGACTCGATCTAGGAGAACTTGGGTAAAATCAATAATAATTGACTACTTAGCCGACAACATGACAACTCCAAAGTTTACTGCTCCAAGGAAATATGTTAGGGTTACTCAACAGGGCCAAAGAAGAAATGAAAGGTTGGAGAAACTAGAGAATGTCGTAGAGATGGAATATGTCACTACCTCGAATAAAGATTCACTTATATAAATGAGGATAGAGGAGAAAACCTCGACAACTATGCAAGGAGAAATGGGCTAGACCTCTGCAAACCCAAATGACAACACAAACCCTAACCCATAAACACCTACTAAACCCAAGGAAATGAAGGAAAAACAACAAGGTCATAATGAAGAGGAGGTATTGATTGAGGACATCACCAACTAACCTAAAAATCAGGGAGAAGAAGACAACACGAAAAAAAAATGGTGGAATAACAACATGCTATTGGCTAGAAAAGAAAGGTGCAGGATGTTACAAAAATCATACTCCCCTACATCCTGGACGCAATGGTCAAAATGGAGGACATGCTCAAGAAAGTGCCTAAATTAATATACTCGAACCATGATGTTCATGATGTGGAAAAGTTCCCATACTTGGCATAGGTAACTTATCTGGCAGACACGAGGGAGATAGGACCCCTAGGAAGACCCATCATGGAGGCCATGTAGTGGATTACAAGGCTCTACAATTCTGGCTTCATGAACCTTCTGGACATACCACACTTTGAACACGGTAAGAACATGGGATTTTGCACCAAAAAACTCTTGGACAGGGTACACAGAGGTATTTTATAGATGTATAGGCTAATCCATATTGATGTGGCCTTGATGGCCAAAATTATAGAGTTTCCCACTATTGATGTGCAACACGAAGAATAATTAGAAAACAAAGCACACAAAAAGGAGATTGTTGAGATAGTAAAGGTGCAATTTGGAATCAACAAGGAAAACAAGGGAATTGTCCTCAAACACATCAACGACCCTGTGATTTATTTCTCTAACAAGTTAATGGCTTTCAAGCTACTGCGAAAATGCAGGAAAGAAGAGGCTCTGGTAGGATTCATATAAGTCGTCGCGCAATGCACTAAAGGGATCATGTTTAGATGGGCACCATACTTCCTAAACCAGTTTTTGATCGATTTTCGGGATGTGCAGAACAATGGAACAACATTTCATTATTCCTGGCTCCTCATCCTCATTTATTTGTTTGCTTGGAAGGAGCCAAAATTCTCTTCTTTTCTAGATAGGAAAGGGAAGTGTTATGCAAGAAAGTACAAATCGATCTGGAAAGCCAAGGATACTAAAAATCAATAGGAAAATAACACAGTGTTCTCCATTCTTCTTGAATATATACAACATATAATGACCAATGTATGGAACATTCCTATGGAGGTGGTCTAGGAGTATGAAGGGATAACCAGGTTTAAGGAATCCATGCATCATATGTGGATCTAGGATGTGCAAGGGATCCAAAGAAAAAATGGTTGGAGATGCAATATTTCATCTCAACAGAATAAGTGGTTTGGATCATTAAAGACTGTCCCGCGCAGTGGAACGTGCCAAGAAAAAATACAACAACCAAACCCAAGGAGAAATTATAGGCAAGACCATCGACCAAGACAAGTAGCATGACTGCCAACACCATGAAGGTTGCAGCGTGCACTCGAGAATCCAGAAGCAACACAACTCCTAAGAGGCCAAGGAGGAAAGAAACAGTTCCCATGGAAGAAGTCCATGGGGATGCCAATAATGGAGGAACATCTTGGTCTGAAGACGAGGAGGCATAGACAAAGAAGAATGTGGAAAAAACCTCACAATAAAAGACAACTACAGTGCAAAAGGTGGAAATGCGCAAGAAGACGAAATACAATAAGAATCCTCCAGTCATCACCTTGATAGAGGATGATGTTGATCTTGTGGAAGACAAATTCCAAAATAGGGGGGAATATGTGGTTCGTATAGTTGAGGCACAGAGGGAGGAGATCATAGAAAATATAGTGGAAGTCCATGGTACTCTGCAAATAATGTATATGTTTACAATACAACAGGATACAATGCAGCAGCCATAAAAAACACATCAACCCCCTGCGTAGAAAGACCAAGAGGAAAAAGTGGAGATAGTGGTGAATGGAAACAACACCTTCACGGTCACACAAAAGATGCTGCGAGTGGACGAGGAGACAAAACATAAGCCAATTGGGGACATCTACCAACTTCAGTTGGTAATGGAAAAGATACCTACAAAGGCATTGTATGGCTTACAAGTGAGCATTATGCAGGAATTTCAATCTAGAGCCCACACAAATTCCGCCAACTTAGAAGTTGGAAGAGAGGTGACAAAGATGCTACAAATCACATGTAATCAATTGACTATGGATAAGGAGGAGGAGAAGAAACAAGTATACAGATTGGAGAAGGGATTGAAAACAGTCTACAACAACATCCCTGATTGCACGCAAGAGCCATAGGAAACACCTAAAGGGATATTTCATAATATTTCATAATATTTCATAGGTCATGGAGAAGTACCAAAAGTAGATTAAAGATCTCATGGAGAAGCTGATTCCTTCTACATATTCATAAATTATAGAGAAAAGGAAACAAGATGCTATTGTGCACATCGACAATATTGTGCAGGAAGCCAAGGCAGTACAAGAACTTCTCAGATATGGACCATATTGGAAGAGGATGTGAGAATATAGTAGCTGGAATAGAAACAAGAGAAGATAATGGCCAAAATTCAGGAGTTAAAGAGGCAGCATAAAGAAATGTCCATCCTCGAGAGGATGAGGAGTGCACAGGAGATGAAGAACCTACAGGCAGAGTTGAAGGATGCTCAAGCTGACAAACAAACAAGACATGATCAACTGGAGCCACTACGTCAGGATGTAGAGAGGATGATTGAATAATTGCAGGTAGAGAATGGTAAAATAAAGAAAATGCATTAAAAATGCACACAAGTACTAACGAAGCACATTACAACACAGAATGTTGAGAAGCTGGTAGAGTAGAGCACACATGTTAAAGAGAAAGTCAATCACTTATCCAAAGTGTTTCACAAGTTGCAACTCACCATCCTAAGTGTGAAGTAAGGTGCAGTGGCTCGGGACGAGCCACAGGCCAGTGTTGGGGGCCTTTTGGCATAGGCCTATTTTGGGAGGAAAATCTATTTTGGGCACATGCCTATCTTTAGAGAGAAAGATTTGTTTTTGGAGGGCATGCAATAGGTGGAAGAAAAGAAGCATGCAGAAAAAAAAAAGGAAAAGCAACATGAAGAAGGAGGAAAATCAACGTGGCATGCATGCAGACAGACCTAACCATGTTAGGTTTAGGGTTTTTGACAAAATTGTAACAGATATAAGCCATTAGAGTAGTATAAATAAAGACCTACGAGGTCTAGGTTGGGGTTTCGGTTGTTGTTGTTTTTTTTGAGTTGAATAAGATAGTTTTTTAGGGTTAGGTCATAAGATGTGGAGCCTTGTGTGATCTAGTACGCCTAACATAGGGTATTTACCCTCCTTTTTTATTGTAATCTTGAAGATGTAATGTGTGCAATGAATATTTTGCAGAAGAATGAATGAAAGAGTACAAGAGATATATCTTTGTGGACGTAGCCCCAGGGGGGATGAACCATGATAAATCCACTGTGTTCATGCATCTGAATGATGGTTTGGATGTTATGTTATCTATCAATTAAGGAATGAATGGTTAAATTCGATTATAACAACATGCATGCATAGTTAGATGAATGAATGAATCCTATAAGTATATGAATGAATACTAATATTAATGCATGAGACAAAGGATAAAAAGATAGTCCCAATCCCTTCCTAGGCTACAAACACTTGAGTATCGCAGTCCCCCATAAAGCTATCTTGAGTGAGACTGCATTGTGCACTCTGTGTGCAATGTTGCCTTCTAGTTTACTAGGAGGGCCAATAGTTTTGAGGATTTTGTTGGAAACCTATTGAGATCAGAACCTGGGTTAGCCCAAGCATCCAACACCCCCCTAAGGCCATTTTTATATGAAAAAAATATGGTTAATTAGTTTCCAAAAGGGATACAAGAGGTAAAATGATATCAAAACCTAATATAGCCCGTAAAATCCACCGAAAAGCACATATTTTATATTTTTTTGTCACATTTTAGAGTACACATGTGCTTTCAGTAGTGCAACAAGAGTATGTACGAGGGTTTTCATGTATGCGACTAACATATGTATGCATTCTGCCTATACAACAGGGTGTGCATGCCATACATAAAGTTGTCTTTTGAGAATAACTCCATGAAAATGGGTTTGACAGATGTATGAATGAGTAGGCCAACATTGCTATAGTGGGAAAACACCTCTACGGACTACACAAAGGGCCTAAAGTGTAGGCATAACTAACCGTCTAAAGTCTCCTACTTTTTATCACTATCCCAACATTACCCCACAATCCTACATAAAAGACAAGAGAGAGGGATCTTGTGGGCCTACCTTAAACTCTACATCTGGTGTCAATCCCTTTGTGCTTGGTTGTTTCCTGACTACAAATCTCCTCCCAAGGTTGAATTGCATTCATCAAATGATAAACAAGAAACTAAAAGCATGAATTCTACATATGGATTAGTGGGTTAGAAATCATAAGAAAGAAATGTAAACAAATCATATAAATTTAAGACGTCTTTTGGTGGGATGTAAAAAGTACTTCTTTATATTAATCTCACAAAATTCAGTTACAACATGATACTGACACTTCTCCTCGAACTTGGTCCTGGGCTCCTCTTCACCATGCACCAACTGCTTCCACATCTTCCACCTCTTGATTTATCTCCTAGGGAAATGGTAAGGGCTTTACAATTGGGGCAAAGGGGGATTGATAAAATGGGTATAGTTGCTTTTCTCTTGTGCTTCTTCCTTTGCAATGGGACCCCAACCCCTTCTTTTATAGGCCAAAAGGGATAGTAACGATTAGGATGATTGGCTATGGGTAGTCAAACGGTTGAGTAACGGCCCAGAAACTAGTATCCAATGCAATTTTGCACGTTTCATGATATTTTGTGAGTGTACGCGGGATGTAGTGGCTCAACAAGCATGTGTACACGGGAAGTAATGGGGCAGGGTGCGTACACCTTCAAAATGATGGTTTTTTAGAAGGGTTGTTCAGTAGTGGCTTGATAAAGATAGAAAGTTAGATGGCCTAATGCCAGGTATGCCTGTCAGGTGCAATTTAGGGTTATAACAGGAGGAATATGATTATTTAGAGGAAAGTTGATAACCCCATGTGGAAGACTTACCCAGACATCTATGATTTTTCATGAAACTTCATCAAAATAATAATTTGAGATCGTTAAATTTGTTGGGAACAACACCCCATTTGCTATCTTGTTAGGAAAAACCTGGATTGAGAAAGATGAGATGTGAAGGAAACAATAAGAGGAGGATATAGAATAGAAAAAGAAAGAACTAAGAGATTTCATGGCTAGGATAATAGTGTACTTACTGGAAGAGCAAGAGAACTAGTCGAAGCTACTAAGGACCAAAGATATGGACGTTGAAGTTGAAAAGACACAGAAAGATTGGAGACACCTTTCTGTACAAGAGAGTAGAGAACCTACCCCAGAAAGAGAAGAAGTATTACCCTTGAACATTATGAAAGACCCTCCACAGTGAGAATTTATCATTCCAAGAGGAGATAAGAACGATAATGGAAAGAGGAAACTAGTGATTCAGATCACAGGAAAGAAGGCAAGAAAGCTTAGTAAGAAGAGAGAAAAGTTATAAAAATTGCACGAAGTTCCAAGGAAGACTTCGTAGAAGGAGGGTTTCCATAACTTGAACTCCATCGGAGTATCACTACAACACAGATTGGCACTTCTCCATGGCGAGGAAATATGACCATTGGAGGCGTCTTGACCATTAGAACGATGCTATAGAATGGATAGAAACATAGTTATTGTTGGAACGTTCGCCCTTGGACTGTTGGGACTGCACCATACTAGATGGAACTGCATTGATTGAGGTGTTCTTTCCCATTGGAAGAGTCCATTACAATAATATCTATTTATCCTGTTGAGCGTTGCACCGAGAACACTTTTTGCCAATTTTTATTATCTGAGCCCACATAGAACTACTTGATTTCACATAGTGATCAGTGAGACCTCGCCATCCATTCTGTTACATTGATTATTGTTCATCGACCTGAGATATCACATCTCTAGTGTGCATGTCAGAAACAATTAGAACAACAGAAAAATCCATCGAAGAGATTCTAATAGACCTCATGGACGAGAAGGTGATGGCTGCAAGCATCCAAGCCTCATCGACGAGAGGAGTGAAAGACTCCCCATCTACTGCTCGTGGATTTGGACCATCCCAAGCTGTGACCGAGAAAAGAACCAAGCATCGTGATGACTTGGTGAATGTGAAGCTAATCCCATCCATCCTATCTGACTACATCCCACCCTTTGCCAGTGTGGTGAGTCGTGATAGTGTCCTGAGGGAATTTGACTACACAGTCATCACCGCATACCTTCCAAAGGGAATACAAGTAGCCAGACTGCAATTGGAGAGGATTCCAACCTTGAATATCAGTGACTATAACCTACGAGACAACAAGAGCTATGGCATGATCACACCTCACAAATATTTGACCAATACCAAGGGGAAGAAGTTGAAGATCATCCCCCAATCATGGACTATGGACATCGCGAGGTCCACTATCTTGGACGTGATGAAGATACCACATTTTGGAAAGCATCAAGAGGTTAACACATGCGTTAAACTCTTTCTTTCGTTCTTCCATGGTAGGTATCTATGTCTAGACCGACGCATCATCGTTGATCCGATGTTGATCCATAGGATCATCGTATTAAGCATGTAGGGACCATACCCACAAGAATTTTATCTAGGCAAGGCTACAGATCATGCCCTGACGCAGAAGATCAAAGACACCTATGTCGATGTAGAGAAGGGGACACGAGGACATAAGGTAGACTCCATTGAGAATGGCACAATGTGCCTTGCTTTCTAGTTGATTGCTGGTAAGATAGTCTGAAAGAATATACCCACACAGGTCACAGGGTTTGTTGTTGACCTCACAGGAAAATGCATGGAAGGACTACACATGAACTGGACCAGTTACCTAGTCAATCAGTTAGAACTGGACTGTCGGGAAGCTCAGGATCAGGGCCATGAGTTCCATTTTAGATGGATGTTGATCCTCATAGCATTCACTGCTTGGGAGATGATGGAAGGTGAAACCTTCCCTGAAATTGAACCGTTTGAGCCATTATCTACGAATTTCACCACGATTTGGTATTCAAGCGATATGGGGAAACAATGACAGTATAACGTAGTATTCCATACCTACTACCTGCAGCTAAAGAGGGCTATTGAGTATTTCCCTTGTATGCCGCCGAACACCTTGGATAGGTTTAGGCCGCTTATGAAGTTCCGCGTAGATAGGTATTTTATTCATGTCACTGCGCATGCAGACGAAAGTAAAGAAGAGATTCAGTCCTACTACAAGTTCACAGAGGATGACCTAGAAGAAATCACTAAGGAATGGCCTGCAAAGTTCCTTATACTAGTTGACTAGTAAGAACTATCCAACCCCGACCTCATTGGAAATCTGGTGGTTACTCGCGAAGAGTATGATGCACCCAACAGTAGCAGGAAGCAAAAGAAGGAATATGTACAGGAAATATGAAGCACATCATAAGAAACTGCATCATATTCACCTAGCAGAGGAGGTGGTGATGAAGTATACAAAGAAGAGCGCAATGGGAAAGAAGACAAATAGAAGCAAGGTGAATTAACACCACCATATAATCCCCCTTATGACACAGAGACATCTAGGAAAAGAAAGGTTTCATCCACGAAACCTACATCACAGAAGAAGTCCAAAGCTAGTAAGATGAAGCTATAGACTGTACTCAAGGTCAATGACTTTGAATTCATTATCACAGCTGTATCAGATGCCTCAGAAGATATTTTTCAAAGGAATGAAGCAAAACAAGAAACCATGTATGAAAGAATTGAAGCAGAAATGAGAGGGGTACAACAATCCCTTCACTCTAGCCGTGCAGTGTCCATTTCACCCACACCATCAGAAGAAACAGAGTTGGGAGATGAGCCTACCCAAATCCACAGAATAGCTAATGCTACCGAAGCTCGCCTTCGTCGCATGTAGGAAGAAAAAGAATAGGCCACAGTGGCCCCGAAGAAAGCACAAGAAGAATTCATAGAGCAACGTCGAGTTGCGCAACAAGAGAAGGACGGCCTCCAAATAAAGTTTGAAGAGTATAAAGCACAAATATGGAAATAAAAAGAACAACTTCTCATGGATCAGGTTGGAGTTAAAGAAGCAGTCAACAAATCACTTCACTTTGTGACAGGCTTGGAATAGATAGAAGAAGACTGAGTGGAAATTTAAGTAGCAAAGCTTGCTATAAACATCCAACAACTTCAACAAAGAGTAGCTAAATTGGAGTTACAAGCAGTACCAAGTACTCCACAGGAAGTGTGAGACCAACGAGAAGAAACCTCCTGAAGCATAGTCTAGAGAATCAATACATTAGCCTTGGAATGTAAACAACTTAGTAGTCAAAGTGCACAGAATTATGAGAACCTTACTGAGGACCTTGAACTAAAGGCACTGGAGTCACAACTCTAGGAAGAAAAGCAGGAAAAAACAACAATACAAGCGCAGTTGAATCCCTTGTCAGTGGTCGAGCGAATGAAAATATCCCAAGAATAGTGCACGGCTCAAAAACAGGTCCATGCCATACAAAGCAAAGTCATGGAAGTGACTCAGAAGCTCCAGCCAGTTCAGTATGAAACTTACCTACTGTTTGAGGAGATTGAAGGCCGAGGAGCAGAGTTGGAACAAGTAGTCACCTTGGTAGAGAAGAACTTAGAAGGACCTATGAACGAGGTAGTTATTCAAGAGTTCGTCAAGTAGGAGGCATTAGAAAAGTAGCAGGTCAAAGTATCCCAAACCAATCTTGAGGCATTTGAGGCAGAGTGACTCAGGACAAGTCACAGGTGAGTGTTGGGATCATGTTGTCCCTTGACCAAGTTTTGGAGATCCTTGGTTATGTTTGACCTATTTTGGGACTTCAACAGGCTGGTCGAAGGTGGAGCACAAGTCGAAGCAAAGATCGTAGGATATCAACCCCTTTTTAGGGAATCTTTGGGATTAGGGTTTATGTAACGGGTATGGGGATGTCAACCCATGGGTTCACCCATGTTTAGGCCCTTTTGTAATGTATAAATAAGAAATCTAGGTAATGTAAGTAAGTGGTGTGATGCTAGGTGCTAAGTATTGTGCTAAGTGAAAGTAATTGTAAGAGGCTCTATGCCTAGTGTATGTTGAGGCTGTAAAGCTATGTCTGGGTCATCTGTAGTGATTTGTGCATAGACTGTGTAAGGAGGCTTGGTGTTGTGATGTAACTCGAGAAAGGAGGATCTGGTGAGGTGCGCGCAGATCTCCTGTCCTCTGTCGAGTATTGTTTTTATGCCCTGTGTGTATAAGAATATTGACATAGGATAATAAGGAAGAGAAGAGTTGGTGGTCGTAGCCCCACACTGGGGTGAACCACATATATCTTGTGTTATGGTTTCTTTGTGCATTTTGGTTATTGTCTTGTGTATATAATTTAAGCTTAAGTGCAGTAATGAATGTTTAGATGAATCTGGTATGATATCTTAGTGCTTAAGTGATGTAAATGAATGCTATATCTAATATATTTCCATGTGCTAAGTGCTTAGATTTGTTAGATCTGGTTGAATACTGTGTTGTTCTATAATTAGGGTTTGGATCTGCGATGTGGATAAGGGTTAAATATTGATGAATGTTAACTACTAAGTTCTTTGTTAGAGTGGCGTAATCACAGATCTGTGTCCTAGCTAGGTTGTAGACATTTGAGTCTTGCAACCACCCCTACCTCTACCTCGGGTGAGACTTCATATTATTCATAGGTGTTGCCAAAAGGGTCGGTAGTTAGGGTTTTGTTGGTGCACTGTTGAAGTGTTGAACCCTGGGTATTCCCCTGTGCCAACAAGTAATCATTTTTTTACAAATGTATTTACATGTGTGTGTATGTGTGTGCTTTAATTTTTATGTGTGTGAAATATGCCAATCTAATACATGATTATCTAATGCATCAGTTAGTTGATTAGATCTCATAGGAACATGAATATAAGTGATATAATCAAAATAATGTTCTAAGAGATGTACCCTAAGGAATCGTTGGTGAAGGGTGGGATCGTAAACGTGGTACTACACTCCATTTAACTGTGACACAACCAGTTGAGAATCTATATGAACCCGAAAGTGAGAAATACCGTGTGCTAATGCATCACATAGTAATATTATTACAACACTATTCTTGACAACGTTATTGGTTGCTTCTCCTAGAAAAACACCTCAAGAAGATATCAACTGACCAGTGGGCATGAAGATCACCCAAGATGTGGAAGCACGAATTCAAGTGTGTTGACTATCACTGTCCGCAAACCCAACATAAAACTTAGATTCATTGACATGTGCCACAGTGAAAAAAAACAATAAACTACACATCCATAAAACAAAAAGACACTAAAATGTAAAAATAAAACTATACATTATATACAAGAATTTACACTTAGGAGACCAACATAAGAATAATAATTCTTAAGGTAGACCCCATTTCTAGGCTCATACAAAGCATTTCCGTCGAAGTCAAACAATTGGTAATGATCAGAATCTGGACCAGCGGTCAAAATTTAGCCCAAAAATCAAAGTGTTCAAAATTGCCTCAAGACGAACAGGTGCGTAGGCCTCATCCTCACGAACCCAATGCACTTCAAACGGGTTGAAACAAACATCGAATGAGTGATATATCGCATTCTATTCGATTTGCCAAATAGGCAAAAAAAAATGTTGACTGTGCAGTTCGTATAGTCTGTACAACTGATGTGGAAGGGCCATACAACTGACGTGGCAGGTGACGTGTTAGTGATGACATGGAAAGTACTGATTTTACAATGTTGATGTGGCAAGCATGAAGTTGGCAAGACATGTGGGCGAACAGATTTGAGACACATGGCATTTTTTAGCCAATTGGGTGTGTTATCTCCCAAAATAGCACTGCTAGATTTCCAAAAATTTTAAGGTATGTTAGAGGGTCTTCTTGTATGTCATATCCCATGCAACTCCCAACTATTCAGAGCTCCGTAGCTCTGCCTTGTCATATACATATCCATAAAGTAGTTCTGAGCAGTATGGTTCAATGGGTCCAAATGAATATTACTATGATCCTTCTGGTTATTACTTTCCTTACATACTTGAACATTCTGTTTCATCTTCTCATGAAAATACTTCTGACTACAATGACGATTGATATCATAATCCTCTTTCATCTCATAGTCAACAGTGGTACCCTGCGAGTGAAGCTCCTTCAAGCTCATACTACCCGCATGTCACTAGTGATTTTGGTCATTATTATTCATCACCATATGTGCATGAGGAGGTTTTCTTCAAAATTCTAGAAGGTCCGCTTGAACGTGTTTCATCTTGGCTACATATGTCTTGTCTGATCCAGGCGGAAAACAAGCAAGTGCAATTTACTGGAATCCATCTCCTGAAAATATTTATCAGTGGAAAAATAAGCGTCCAAAAGAACCATCAGGTCTACGCATTTATGAGTGCCATGTTGGAATAAGTGGTTCAGAACCCAAAATCTGTTCATTTATCGAATTTTCACAAAAGGTGCTTCCCATATCAAATGTTCTGGATACAATGCAATACAGTTTATTGGAGTGCAAGAGCATCTTGATTATGCAAGTTTTGGTTATAAGGTTACAAGTATGTTTGTAGTCAGCAGTCGATTTAGCAATCCTGGGGATTTTAAACACCTAGTTGACACTGCACATGGCTTAGGGTTGCTAGTCTTTCTGGATATTGTACATTCATATGCTTCCCGGGAGGAGATGGTTGGTTTGGCATCATTTGATAGTGTAAATGACTGCTATTTTCATCGCGGGAAGAGAGGGCATCATAAATATTGGGGTACGAGGATCTTCAAATATGGGGATTATGAAGTCATAAGATTTCTACTTTCTATTTTGAAGTGGTGATTTAGAAGAATATTGAAACCAATATGTCGACAGAGATGCCTGTATATACCTGAGTTTGGCATCAACTTAATCCATCGATAATAACAATTGTTAAAGATGCAATAAATTATCCTGGACTATGTGAGCCCATTAGCCACGAAGGATTGGGTTTTGATTTCTTTGTTAATATGTCACTCACTGAAATGTGGTTGTGGCTTCTTGAGAATGTTCCAGCTGATTAATGGAATATGAATATGATTGTGGATACACTGATGAAAAACGTCTAGAAGAGTGAGAGAATGCCAGTTTATGCACAAAATCATGTCCAGTCTATTACGGGAGGAAGGTCTTTTGCGGAGGTTCTTTTTGGAGCTTACCAAACTACTTTTCCAGAGGAATCATTGGTAAGGGGAGTTTATTTATACAAGATGATCCGGTTATATATTTCAGTATGTGTGGGCAATGAATCTGGCCACCCCACAAAAGTTGAGTTTCCTAGCCGCAAGAATAATTTCTCTTTTGCCTATGCTCGTCGTCAGTGGGATCTTCTCAATGAAAGTGATAATTTATACAATTGGCTACTTTCATTAGATCAGGCAATGATGAAAATGGATGAGAAAGAGAGAATTCTAGAAATATGTCCTGCGAGGATACATATCAGTGACATTGCTTGCTAGCAGTTCAGTATATTTAGACAATTTAGGGAATCCTGATATTCAAGCTCTTCAATCTGTAATCTGCAATCTGTCAGAATATCATGTAAAGAAGATGGAGCCTCCTATATCAAATGTTGGATATACATCAAAGCCTGAGATGTCCTCTGTTTCTGCAATTTACGAAGTCACCGTTTGGTCATGATCCCGTGATTTCCTCATGAAATCGCATATTCATAAACCATAATCCCATGATTTCTAAAGATTGCCAAGTGTAATTCTAGTTCAATTACTGATTATTATGCCATTTGTCATCCAATTTGAAGCAAAATCCAAGCCATCACGGTTTTCATGCAAATTTATTTGCTGCAGATCCGTTTTTGAAAGTTACAGCTTTCGGTGGTTAAGAGGCCGAAAATTTCACCCCTCTTAACCACCGAAAGCCTGTAATGACCAGAACACTCGAATTTTTGCCCAGATCGGGATTTTTTTGAATCCGAATGGTTTGAAACTGCTTCTAATGGATAAATGATGAATTATCAAGTCAGATTTGAATGCTATTTGTAAGGAATAAGATCAGAATCAGGTTATTCAAATACATTTGGCATTTTTTCAAAAGCAAAAATATAGGGATTTTTGCTCAGCTCAGCAAATTCAAATTCTATCTTTTGGAAGAGTCATCAAACAGCCTTGGGAGGCTAATCTTCACTGCATCAGGATTCTACTACCTCTGAAGACCATCATATGTGGGATTGACCTCATTTTGAGGATCTTTCCTTATTTCTTGTAAATATAGTTTGACTTTCTGTTTTTAGTAAATCAGATCCATTCTTTCAGGATCTGGAAACTGTTTGTAAAGGCTATAAAGCCTGGGAATTTAGTCTAAGTAAGGGTTCGATTTTGAGTTCTAGATGCTACTGTTTTGTAACAAGACACTTTCTTTAATATATCAGCCAGCAAACTTCTTTATTTTGTTACTGTCAGACCTTCTTTTATCTATGTCTATGCTTATGAGTGGAATTAGTTCTTTTGTCTCTATTTAATGACCCTGGTAACTGTCATCTTACTTTTGGTTATTAAGCAAGAATCACAAGCATCCTTGGCTAGTTTGTTGACCCATCATATATATGGTTTTATATATGTTCTGGTTGATTGATTATTTTTCTCATCCACCTGTTATTCAAACCTATCTGACAATAGCTCTTGAAGGCCTTGTGTTACATGATTATAGTCAAGACTGTCTTGAGAATATAATTCAGAGTTTCAAATATTCATCTTGATCCAAAACACCAACCCATTATTGAGAAAATAGTTCCTAAAAAGATTGAGTTACCAGGCATCTCTGACTTACAGCCTAGGAGAGTTTCTTGGAGTGATAACAAATTGGCGTCGTTGCCAGGGAGAGGAGATTGAAGCTCATATTCCTTGGGACACGACACAGATCCAGCTTTGATGATAGACAAATCTTGGACATTTACTTGGTTGTAATATTCTATCTAGCGACTCCACGATTAAAGACTCCACTGGGGAGGATTCGGTTCACAAAAGATGAAGGAGTTAAATTTAAAATCCAGGTACCAGTTCATTAGTCTGCTTCGTGAACTGTTGTATTTATTTATCAACTCTTTTGTGCTTTTCCCTTCGCGTGTAAGGAGAATTATTTTCTGCTTTGTATATTCAGAAAATCATCATCCTTCTTGTATATATCTGTCTTTAGAAGAGGAAACCCATCAGCCCTGCATTGTAGATGTAGATTCTATATCTTTACCTCAGCCTATTCCTAAAGACGAGATATGCATTCAGATTCCCTCTGAATCTGAGCATTCATACAACCTTGAGGAGGTTGAAATTGTTTCAAAACCTGTCCAGATCTCAGCCCCTCTAGCCATAATTTCTGAACCTGATCAACAACTTACCATCTCTCATGATCAGCCCACATCTTTTCAAGTTAAGATCCAGATGAAGATGTTCAAGCCTTTAAAGTTGCCCCTTCTTCTTCATCCTTATCCTGATGACTGTTATGAATATCTCCCTTGGTTTTCTGGAGAGAATCAAGCTTTAGCTGAGAGACACATGGAATCCTTTTTGGATTTTGTTGATCATTTTCAGCTTGCTCATGAAGATGTGATCGTGAGATTTTTCTCAAAGTCTCTGATCAAAGATGTTGCTGCATGGTTTAAAAGTCTGAGAACTGATTCAATTGGCTCTTGGACTGAGTTCTCTAATGCTTTCATAAAGTATTGGGGCAAGTGCAAATATTTAGATTCTTACCTTGCTGACTTTTATGCTTTGAAGAGAGAGCAGAGTCAAACTTTGCCTATTTTCAATCGAAAGTTTAACCGCATGTATCATGACATGCCTTTGGAGATCCGACCTATAGAAACAACTGCCATGATACATTATGTTATGTGTCTTCATTCAGAACTTTCCCTTCTTCTTCTAGAAAGTGAGTCTTCATCCTTAACTCAATTGTTTGAAGATGCGCAAGAGGTAGAGGAGAACATACGTGCATCTAGGTGGATCAGAATGCAGGTTGATTCTGAAAATCTGCAAACATATGAGCAAGAAGACTGTCAGTACATTTCAGATTCCGAGCAAGAAAACAGTGAGTATGAAGCAAATTTGGACCAGCAGCCTGAGGGTGAGTACATTTCAGATTCAGAATCAGATTCTTCAGTATGTGCAGAGTATTCCAGAGACAGGTATGAGTATGAATTTTATGATCGGTTTGTAAATCAGAATGAGCCTATGATAACCAATGATTATATAGGAAACTACATGTTTTTAGCTGATCAAAATTCATATGGTGTAAAACCTATTATTTCATCATCTTGTGTGCATTTGTCAAAGAAAGGAGTTACAATTATTGATGATCAATCACTGATCTCAAGAGGACAAGAAGATGATCGGTCCTCTTGTAGAGAAACAATCATGGCTGAGAAAGAGGTCACCACGGATGTGCAGCCGTTTCCTGAGGAGCAGCATGTTTCTTATTTTCTTTTCAAGGATCCAGTAGTAGTTTTCATGGACCTATACTTTTCAAAGAACCTGAAAATTTCAGATTTCCTTAGCTTGCCAGAGTTTCTGGGTAAGTATGATTTCCTGAATAGCTCCTTGTCACTGTGGTTCCATGTTCAACATCATTTGCTGATCAGTAATAAAGACAAGATTTCTTCAGTGTTCAAATTGCTTGGATGGCTACTATGGAAATCAACATTCACTTAACAAATGGCAGAGTTGGTTAGTGTAGGAGTAGGAAATAAGCTCGATGCCCGAGCATATCCAAATTGCAGCAGAAATAGTAGTTAACTTGGTTGAATAAAGGCGGGTTTTGAAGGTATTCAAAGACCAGTTGCACAAAGCTTGAGAGTTTTCAGAGATTGGTTTCATAGGCTAATTGACTCCATGCCCAATGCTAAAGGCTACTGGAACTACAAGGTTCTTGGAAACCTCGCAGGGAGGTCTCCATCCCAGCTAGAGCCAGATGTTATCTCCCAAAATAGCACTGCTAGATTTCCAAATTTTTTAAGGCATGTTAGAGGGTCTTCTTGTATGTCATATCCCATGCAACTCTCAACTATTCAGAGCTCCGTAGCTCTGCCTTGTCATATACATATCCAGAAAGTAGTTCTGAGCAGTATAGTTCAATGGGTCCAAATGAATATTACTATGATCCTTCTGGTTATTACGTTCCTTACATACCTGAACATTCTGTTTCATCTTCTCATGAAAATACTTCTGACTACAATGACGATTGATATCATAATCCTCTTTCATCTCATAGTCAACAGTGGTACCCTGCGAGTGAATCTCCTTCAAGCTCATATTACCCGCCTGTCACTAGTGATTTTGGTCATTATTATTCATCACCATATGTGCATGAGGAGGTTTTCTTCAAAATTACAGAAGGTCCGCTTGAACGTGTTTCAGCTTGGATACATATGTCTTGTCTGATCCAGGCGGAAAACAAGCAAGTGCAATTTACTAGAATCCACCTCTTGAAAATGTTTATCAGTGGAAAAATAAGCATCCAAAAGTACCATCAGGTCTACGCATTTATGAGTGCCATGTTGGAATAAGTGGTTCAGAAACCAAAATCTCTTCATTTATCGAATTTTCACAAAAGGTGCTTCCCATATCAAAAGTTCTGGATACAATGCAATATAGTTTATTGGAGTGCAAGATCATCTTGATTATGCAAGTGTTGGTTATAAGGTTACAAGTATGTTTGTAGTCAGCAGTCGATTTAGCAGTCCTGAGGATTTTAAACACCTAGTTGACACTACACATGGCTTAGGGTTGCTAGTCTTTCTGGATATTGTACATTCATATGCTACCTAGGAGGAGATGGTTGGTTTGTCATCATTTGATAGTGTAAATGACTGCTATTTTCATCGCGGGAAGAGAGGGCATCATAAATATTGGGGTACGAGGATCTTCAAATATGGGGATTATGAAGTCATAAGATTTCTACTTTCTAATTTGAAGTGGTGATTTAGAAGAATATTGCAACCAATATGTTGATAGAGATGCCCGTATATACCTGAGTTTGGCATCAACTTAATCCATCGATAATAACAATTGCTGGAGATGCAAGAAATTATCCTGGACTATGTGAGCCCATTAGCCAAGAAGGATTGGGTTTTGATTTCTTTGTTAATATGTCACTCATTTAAATGTGGTTGTGTCTTCTTGAGAATGTTCCAGCTGATTAATGAAATATGAATATGATTGTGGATACACTGATGAAAAACGTCCAGAAGAGTGAGAGAATGCCAGTTTATGCAGAAAATCATGTCCAGTCTATTACGGGAGGAAGGTATTTTGCGGAGGTTCTTTTTGGAGCTTACCAAACTACTTTTCCAGAGGAATCATTGGTAAGGGGAGTATCTTTATACAATATGATATGGTTAATATCTTTCAGTATGTGTGGGCAATGAATCTGGCCACCCCACAAAAGTTGAGTTTCCTAGCCGCAAGAATAATTTCTCTTTTGCCTATGCTCGTCGTCAGTGGGATCTTCTCAATGACAATGATAATTTATACAATTGGCTACTTTCATTAGATCAGGCAATGATGAAAATGGATGAGAAAGAGAGAATTCTAGAAAGATGTCCTGCGAGGATACATATCAGCGACATTGCTTGCCAGCAGTTCAGTATATTCAGACAATTTAGGGAATCCTGATATTCAATCTCTTCAATCTGTAATCTGCAATCTGTCAGAATATCATGTAAAGAAGATGGAGCCTCCTATATCAAATGTTGGATATACATCAAAGCCTGAGATGTCCTCTGTTTCTGCAATTTACGAACTCACCGTTTGGTCATGATCTCGTGATTTCCTCATGAAATCGCATATTCATAAACCATAATCCCATGATTTCTAAAGATTGCCAAGTGTAATTCCAATTCAATTACTGATTATTGTGCCATTTGTCATCCAATTTGAAGCAAAATCCAAGCCATCACGATTTTCATGAAAATTTATTTGCCGCAGATCCATTTTTGAAAGTTACAGCTTTCGGTGGTTAAGAGGCCGAAAATTTCGCCCCTCTTAACCACCGAAAGCCTGTAATGACCAGAACACTTGAATTTTTGCCCAGATCGGGATTTTTTGAATCTGAATGGTTCGAAACTACTTCTAATGGATAAATGATGAATTATCAAGTCATATTTGAATTCTATTTGTAAGGAATAAGATCAGAATCAGGTTATTCAAATACATTTGGCATTTTTTCAAAAGCAAAAATATAGGGATTTTTGCTCAGCTCAGCAAATTCGAATTCTGTCTTTTGGAAGAGTCATCAAACAGCCTTGGGAGGCTAATCTACACTGCATCAGGATTCTACTACCTCTGAAGACCATCATATGTGGGATTGACCTCATTTTGAGGATCTTTCCTTATTTCTTGTAAATATAGTTTGACTTTCTGTTTTTAGTAAATCAGATCCATTCTTTCAGCATCTGGAAACTGTTTGTAAAGTCTATAAAGCCTGGGAATTCAGTCTAAGTAAGGGTTCAATTTTGAGTTCTAGATGCTACTGTTTTGTAACAAGACACTTTCTTTAATATATCAGCCAACAAGCTTCTTTCTTTTGTTACTGCCAGACCTTCTTTTATCTATGTCTATGCTTATGAGTGGAATTAGTTCTTTTGTCTCTGTTTAATGACCTTGGTAATTGTCATCTTACTTTTGGTTATTAAGCAAGAATCACAAGCATCCTCGGCTAGTTTGTTGACCCATCATATATATGGTTTTATATATGTTCTGGTTGATTGATTAGTTTTCTCATCCACCTGTTATTCAAACCTATCTGACAATAGCTCTTGAAGGCCTTGTGTTACATGATTATAGTTAAGATTGTCTTGAGAATATAATTCATAGTTTCAGATATTCATCTTGATCCAAAACCCCAACCCATTATTGAGAAAATAGTTCCTAAAAAGATTGAGTTACCAGGCATCTCTGACTTACAGCCTAGGAGAGTTTCCTAGAGTGATAACAGGGTGGTGCCACTTGGCACCATTTTTTGGTATGTAGTGTAAAAGTTTTGGAGTCCCCGAAGGTTGAACCCCATAAATCCCGCATAGGTGTTAGATATTTGGCAAGGGGATCCCAACTGACGCGCCCACACTATAGTTCTTAACAATATATGTTTTGAATTTTATTTGAATTGCAATGTTGTGTAGTTTGGAGGGGGTCCGAGCTCGGGCTTAGCCCCAAACCCCAGACATATACGCCTCCCATATGACCCTAACACACAATTTTGGCATGCGAGTTTTTAAATGGTTAGAACCATGCACCGACACTTGGCACATCTATGTTTAATCTTGCAACAAGGGCCTATTTTGGCATTGAGACGTGGCCATATGGTCCCCCATGCGCCCAACATCTCCGCGATTTGGGGGATAAGTTTGCTAAATGTTTGACAATTTCGTGCCTTTCAAAGGAGCGATGTGCATGATGGGTTTAGGCATAGGAAACACCTAGAATCCATGTTACTCACACAGGAGGTGCGAATTGGCAAACCAGAGACAACAAGCTTGAAGGAGGAAAATGGTAGGAGGCCTATCTTCTTCATTTTTTGGCCAAATAAGGTGCCAAAAAATCCCAACTAGGGGTTTTTGGATGTTTTGAATCCATTGGAATAATTTTCAAAGGCATTTGGAGACTTATATTTCAGGATTTTCTACTTTTAATTTTTAGAGAGCTCCAGGGAGCTTAGGGCCACCATTGAAGGAGGTCATGCTCAGATGAGCCCAAGTCCATTTTTAGTGACTAAATAGACATTCTTGACTAATTGATATTCTCTGAACTCATTGGGATAGTTTTCATAGGCATTTGAGTACTTTTACAAGTTTTTTTTCCACAAGGAAGCTCAGGGAAGCTCAAGGCCACCAGTAGAAGAGATCATGCCTGGATGAGCCATGGTCCGTTTTCAGAGTTCTAATAGTCATTTTTGGAGTTTTTATGTATTTTGAACCCAATAGTATAGTCAGTAAATCCATTGGAGTTGAGAAGAATCTTGTAAAATAATCTTTGACAAACTAATCCCAGAGAGCCTATTCCATTGATGGAGGCTCAAGGAGATGTAGCCCAGTTGGGGATGAACTCCTTTATCATGTTGTTATTGTTGTGAGTTTTTTCTCGTCATTATTTGCTGCACTTTATGTTGTTGTTGTATTGTTTAAACAACACATTTAACCTTTTAAAAACCTCACACATAAACACCTAAAAGATGCATAAACTTGACACATAATTTCTCTTGCACAACTAAGACATTGAGAAAGGTCCTGAAGTTTATTTTAATGGAGTAGAGGGTCCTTGCATAGAAAAACAAGTCAGCCCCCTATTTTTAGATCAGGTGGTATCAGAGCATATTTTTTCTCATGTGATTTCCATTGATAGCTAGAGATTTAGCTGTTGGTATTATTGTGCAAGTTTTGTGTTGAAGTTTGATATCTTGCAAGGATGGAGGAATCTTCAAACAATGAAAGTTCTCGTACATCTTCATTAGCCAAGTTATTTGACAAAGAGATGTTGAAGGTGATTGTAACCATGAGAGATATGGTACAAGAGATGTTGGAAGATAGGAAGGAGAGCATTGTCCTTCAAGAGAAGTTGATGGCCATGAAGGAGGAGAAGCACCAACTTCTTGAAAAGTTGCATGAGATGGAGATGCAGCTCCATGAGGAAAAGGAAACCCTTACCAAGTACATGCATGAACATGAGGTATGTATGCTAGTTTTTCTTCAAATTCCTCTCAAGATGAATGCTTTGGTGTTAATGAAAATCATACAAGAGGAATAGGGTCCAAGTTATTGTTAAAAATGGGCTACAGAGGTAGAGGGTTAGACGAGCATGCACAAGGAATTGTTGAGCCTATTGTTGTTGAGGAGAGGCCCAAGTATAGGGTTCTTGGATATGAACAAAAAGATGGAGCATATTCCAAAATTGAGGAGACAGGGGAAACAATTCCAAGAACAACTTTTTTGCAAGTTCAAACCCTCAAGAATGCAAAGTTTGTGTTCAAGATGAATGCAACTGTGTGAAACAAGAGAGTTGTGATAACCATGAGGACATGAACATTTTTGTTGGTCTTCAAAAGAGAGCTAGTAACTCTTCAAATTCACCTCCTCAAAAAGGCGATAAAGGTGAATGTTCAAGAAATTTTGTTGCAAGTTCAATCCCTCAAGCATGCAAAGTGTGTGTTCAAGATGAATGAAAATGTGTGAAACAATAGAGTTGTGACAACCATGAGGACAAGACAAATTTTGTTGGTCTTCAAAAGAGAGCTAGTAACTCTTCAAATTCACCTCCTCAAGAAGGCAATAAAGGTGAATGTTCAAGGTATATTTCTGCCAGTAATTCAATTGCTTTTTATTATGTTAAGCATGGTAAATTTGCATGTAAAAATGGAAGAAAAAGTCCATGTAAATATTGTGGTTTAGATAAACATCATGTTTCAAGATGTTGGAAAAGATTGACCACATTCATGAAACTTTCCAAGCAAAGGCAACTTGAGAAGAAGATGAAAAATATTTTCACTCACTGCCAAAAGAGGGGTCATCTCATTGACCAATGTTGGACATTGCATCCAACTACCCATCCACAACACATGAAGAATATGGATAAAGATACTGGAAAGAATGGAAGAGGAGATTTCATCATCGATGTGAGTCAAGATGATTCACAAGAAGACGATGTTCAACAGAAAAAATCACCATTGACTTAGCTTGGTAAGAAATAGTTAGATTTCTTGAACAAGTAAGGCTTGCATTTCTTTGTTTGTAGATGCACATTTCAGCCTTATGTATGCATTTTTGTTGAAAGTATGACAAGTTGCAACAGATTATCATAACTTGTATGATGAAAGTTTGCATGTGACTGCAATTCTATTGAAGGCATTCTTATTGTTGCACAACTTCGCCAGGAGGATGTAAAAGATGGGTATGATACTCACTTATTGCAGCCATTTAACTTTTCATTTCAGCTCTTATGTACCCACATGTTTTTGGGTTTATGTACTTATGTTTGTACTTGAAGGAGAGTTGAATAGCTATGCACATGCATGTGATTTTGTATGTGTGTAAACAATGAACTTGGTTATGGTTCATTATGAGTGACTCATGATTGTTACATGGTTGTGTATCATGAATGTCGACTTTTGGAATGTCAATATGTTTCAAATGAGTCTTGACTTGTGTCAATGTTGTCTTGACGACTATGTTGTGTCGATCATGTTTTTTGACTTATGTTTAGTCGATGGTGTTTGTGGGATTGTAAGTCGATATTGAGTACACCAAGATGCAAGAAAAATCCATGTACTTTGATGAAGTACAAGATGCGACCATTTTCTTGAAGAGAAAAAAGACTTTGTTGGCATCATTTTCAGTCTTGTATAAAATTTGTTTTCAAGATTGATGGTTTTCTTGGTTTGTGACAAGATGTCTCAGGAAAGAATTTTGGAGCCATTGTAGAGAGGATTGTGTTGACACCAAGGAGTTCACAAGAGGTACTTGATTCTCAGTGGGAAGGCTGAAAGTCTTCTAAGCACAAAGAGAATAGTGGTTCAACAACAACCAAAGAACAATGGTTGAGGGACATAGCCAGTTGCAATGCAAGGCATGTTAAGGTACCCAGGTGATTACCAAAAAATAATTTTCAAGTAGAATTAGTTGATAGAACTTGGAAGTAGAAGAGTATTGAAGCTCAGATAGATAATCTCTAGCTTTTGTGGGTCCAAAACCTTTCAGTGGGAAGGTGCGATCAGAATCTGGATGAGGGTTCAAAATTTAGCCCAAAAATAAAAGTGTTCTGAATCACCTCAAAATGGACAAGTGTGTAGGTCTTGTCCTCACGAACCCAATGCACTTCGAACGGGTTCAAAAAAACATCGGATGAGTGAGATATCACGTTCTGTTCAATTTTCCAAACAAGCAAAAACATTTGTTGATTGTATAGTCTGTATAGCTGATGTGGAAAGGATGTACAACTGACGTGGTAGGTGACGTGTCAATGATGAAATTGAAAGTACTGATTTGACAAAGATGACGTGGCAAGCGTGGAGTTGGCAGGACACGTGGATGAATAGATTTGAGACACGTGGAATTTTTTAGCCAATTGGGTGGTGCCACATGACACTGTGTTTTGGTATGTAGTGTAAAAGTTTTGGAGTCCCCAGGTGTCGAACTCTAGACCTCCGACATAGGTTTTAGATCTTTGGCAAGGTTTTCCCAACCGACGCACCCACACTATAGATATTAACAATATATGTTTTGAATTTTATTTGAATTGTAATGTTGTGTAAGTTGGAGGGGGTCTGGGTTGGGGCTTAGCCCTAGCCCCCAGTCATATATGCCTCCCATACAACCCTAAAAAACAATTTTGGCACACAAATTACCAAACGGTTAGCACCACGCACCAACACTTGGCACATCCAGGTTTACTCTTGCAACGAGGGCCTATTTTGGCACTGAGACGTGGCCATATGGTCCCCCATGCGCCCAACACCTCCGCGATTTGGGGGCTAAGTCCGCTAACTATTCGAAAATTTATCGCATTTCACAGGAACGATGTGCATACTGGGTTTAGGCACGGGAAATTCCCAGAAGCCAGGTTACTCACACAGGAGGTGCGAATTGGCGAACCAGAGACAACAAGCTTGAAGGAGGAAAATGACAGGAGGCCTATCTTCTTCATTTTTTGGTCAAATGAGGTGCCGATAAAGCCCAAATAGGGGTTTTTGGATGTTCTGAATCCATCAACTTAGTGTTCAAAGGAATTTTAAGACTTCTATTTCTATTTTTTCTACTTTGAAGTTTCATAGAGCTCTAGGGAGCTTAGGGCCACCATTGAAAGAGGTCATGCTCATATGAGCCCAAGTCCATTTTCAGTGACTGAATAGTCATAATTGACTAATTGAGATGCTCTGAAAACATTGGGATAGGTTTCATAGGTATTTGATAACTTTTATAGGTTTTGTTTCCATAAGGAAGCTCAGGGAATCTCAAGGCCACCAGTAGAAGAGGTCATGCCCAGATGAGCCATGGTCTGTTTTCAGAGTTCTAATAGTCATTTTTGGGATTTTTATGTATTCTGAACCCAATGGTATAGTCAGTAAATCCATTGGAGTTGAGAAGAAGTTTTTAAAATAATCTTTGACAAACTAATCCCAGAGAGCCTAGTCCATTGATGGAGGCTCAAGGAGATGTAGCCTAGTTGGGGGTGAACTTCTTTATCATGTTGTTATTGTTGGGAGTTTTTTATGGTTATTATTTGTTGCACTTTATGTTTCTATTGTATTATTTAAACAAAAAATTTAACCTTTTAAAAACCTCACACATAAACACCTAAAATATGCATAAACTTGACACATAATTTCTCTTGCACAACTAATACATTGAGCAAGGTCCTGAAGTTTATTTTAATGGAGTAGAGGGTGATTTCATAGAAAAAAAAGTCAGACCCCTATTTTCAGATCAGGTAATCACCTTTTTCTAAGACTTTCTTAACAATGAATGGTCTAAACCACATGGGTTTTAATTTTCCTACCCCCGAGGGATCTTTATCTTGGTCATAGACCAAGACAAGATCACCTTGGGATAAAACTATAGGGTGGAATGACCGATCATATTGATACTTGACACATTGTTTGTGAGCCTCATTGGACAAGGATGCATCTTGAAGTTGCTCAACAAGATGCTCAAGATATAAAAGACGCTCTTCAAGTGTAGTTGTGTGAGGTAGTAATTCCATTTCCAACTTAAGAGAGGGAATTTGGCACTCTATGGGAAATAATTCCTCCAACCCGTAAACAAGTTGAAAAGGAGAGATATTGGTAGTAGCCTTGACTGAGGTTTGATATGCCTAAATTTTCAAGTACAACATCAAACTCCAATTTGACTTGTCCTAATTGATTGTCAATTGGAGAATAGTCTTTATGTTATAAAAATAGGATCGTAGAGCAATAACATAAAAAAAATGTGGAAATAAAACACAGAAGATACATAATACAATAGAGACACATATATAAATGGTTTACCTAGTCTGGGCTACGTCCACCAGATAAATTATCAGGTCCTTCCTTTATTATTATCCAACAAATGAAGGGATACAACCTACAACAAAACTACTGTAACTTCCTCTTCTTTCTCTCACAGTCTCCTCACTCAAAATACAATATTCACAATGATACATAACTGCAATACATTTCCCTCATAAAAGAGGGTTTCCTTCTAGGGAAAAAAACTCTAACATAAATTCTGCCATCACATCTGTGACCTTATAATGAATAGGCCATATTTACTATGAAATTACAATATACATTTACAAGGCAATTTTTCCTTCGGGGGCTTCTCCCCCAGACCCCATAGGGTGGGTAAGCTCCCCTACACTCCCCCGCATGGAGGAGTGTAAATTATTCTGGAGTGTAAAGTCTTCATGGGGTATAAACACGTCTGAAAACAAATACCTATGAATCATGAAGATAATCAGGCTCCACAACCAACACTAGAGAGACTTATTGACAACCTCCACCTGACCATTCTCCTATGGATAGTAGGGTGATGAATGATCTTTCTTAAACCCAAGTTTTGATGTTAACTCAATCATCATCTTATTCTGTAAGTGACTGCCTTGGTATCTGACAATGTCCTTTAGAATACCGAACCTAGCTACAATATGGTTAAAAATGAAAAGCACAACCATTTCCCCATCATTACTAAATGTTGCATGGATTCGACCCACTTAGTGAAGTAGTCTATCGCCACGATGATGTAACAATTCCCCCCTAGCCAAATATGGGTGACATGTAGTGAAATAAATCCCCTACTTAGTGAAGGGGCCAACAACAATAACCAGAAACATGGGAGCAGGGTTTGCCTGCATCTTCCGAGAGAAGATCTGGCACGGGTGACAATTCTTGACCACCTCTAGACAATATTTGATCAACGAGGGTCAGAAGTATTCAGCGCGAAGAATTTTCTAGGTTTTTTCCAACCCAAACAAGTGACTGCTACATGCTCTAGTGTGGAAATCGTTCAACACAATATCTTCCTCTTCATGAGTCAGGAAACGATGGAGAATGCAATAAAATCCTCGATGATATAAATTATCATCGATGATAAGATATTTTTTCTCTTGATGGCGTATCCATTGACACTCATCGTGAGAAGCGGGGGAAGGTAAAATCAAAGTATGAATATACACGATTATATCTCCATACCAAGGGTTTGATGATGCAATAAGTAAAATATCCTCATTGATTAAAGATTCTTTGGGAAAATCATTGCCACTCTCAACCAGAAGCTACAAAATTAATTCGATGAATACCAAAGACTTCTTAGACTTTGCTGAAACAAAGTCCAAATCAAATTCTTGAAGAATGACTATCCACTGACTAATTTTCCCTCCGATGACCCGTGGTGTCAACACATATTGAAAAGGATTCACGAAAACTATGAAGGTGGTCTTGTGAAGAAGAATGTAATGATGAAACCTTTGGACAACATAAGCCAGTACAACAAGAAATCCTTGCCATATTCTAGAGGACTGAGCATAAGGGAAGATTTCAGGGCATGTTTCAATGCTTCGAAAGAGAATTTAGTTGCTTCATCCCAAAAGAATGGAACCCCTTTTTTTAAGAGACCCATAAATCCTTTAGTTATCTCGGCATAGTTGGCAACAAAACACTGATTAAAGTTAGCTTTCCCCTGTGTACTTTGAAGCTAGGGGATTGTGCATGGGGGGGGGGAGACTAAAATATTGCCTCAACCTTCAGAGGATCAAATATAATCCCTTGAGTAGACACGATAAAACCTAACAAATGTCCCGATGTTGCACAAAAACTACACTTCTTCAGATTTAGGTGAATCCGGTAATAGTGACACCTCTAAAAAATAAGTTGTAAGTGGGTGGGATGATCAGATCTATTATGAGAACACGATGCCATATCATCAAGATATTCCTAGACTATATTCTTGAGGTCATGGAAGGAGAATGACATGGCCCACTGAAAAGTGGATCCAACATTTTTAAGGCCAAAAGGCATTTTTCTGTATGCAAACGTTCCCCAAGGACATATGAACATTGTGTTATGTTGATCCTTGGGTTTGATATAAATCTAGTTGTACCCAAAAAAAATCATCCATAAAAGAAAATACTTCATATTCCACACATTCATTGACAACATGATCAATGAATGGGGTTGGAAAATTATCTTTCGAGCAAGCTTTATTCAGATCACAAAATTCCATGCACACATGAATCATACCTTGTTTTTTGTTGACATGAATAGGGTTTGACACCCATTCTGTCAATTTCACTGGATAGATGAAACCATCCTTAATTAGTTTATCTACCTCATCCTTTATAGCCACTGCCTTGCAAGGATTGACTAGGAAACGATTTTGTGGAACAAACTTAACATCGAGGTGAGTTCTAATATCATGTTCGACTATACAAGGGTCAATTCATGCATCCCCTCATAATACCAGGAAAAAATGTTGCTAAACTCTTTAAATAATTTAGTGTACACTTGGATATCCTCAGAGGAATAATATACTCCAATGAATATGTTTTCAATAATGCTAGGGGTTTTATAGATGTGAATTGGAATCATTTAAGCTATACTTTCCATGTCTCCTTCAACATTTATTATGTGCATGGATAGAGGGTTAACAAGACAAGTGGAATCTCCATTCATGGTCATGGTGAACTCTCATGCTTCTGCTCTCCTAAGATCAGGTAAAAAATAATATCTATGGTGAAGATCGTCCCAATATATATACAGCCTAGTCATTTCCTCCAAAATCGCCTCGTCATAGGGCAAGACCAAGTTCAAAGGATTGTGAGTAGTAAGAGATTATTAAGCCCAAATAGGCTCGAGAACTAGATCTATCTTCTATGGGGGAGCTGGATCATGGTTGGTCGAGGTTTGTTGGACAATGTTGTACGCAAACTCAATAGCGAACAAGGGAATAACCATGCCAGGATTCCCTACCCCTTCCATTGAAGCCGATGGGGATGGTAAATTCCACGGGTCATTAAAATAACTCATCAAAAAGAAGCTACTTGAAATATCACAGCCTTAGTTTGATCAGGGATAGACAAGATAAACTTGATATCATTTGAATGTGGTGGATAATTAAAAGTTCCCATTAGAGATGGAAATAATCCAACACCTAAGTTGATGGTACCGAGCTATGGATTGTCAATAATCATGATCGTGGATGCCCCTGATGAAGGGTCAGGATGAGAGAAGATAACTAATCAAAGGCTATGATCCTGCCTTCATGAGGAAAACATAAGACCCAAAAAATGGTGGATACAAATGTTGTCATTGCTTAGGTCCAACTTCGTCCTAACAAAGTATTATAGTCAAGATGCGCATCGACTACTTCTACCTTGAAACACACAATTTTTTCCTCCAACTACATGGGGAATAAGGGGAGTATGCCATGTGGCCTAAAAGGGAGGTCGTCAAACATAGTTAACAAAATTGGTGATGGAGACAAATCGGGTTGGCCAATGGCCTTCCAACATGCCAACAACATCATGCAAGTTGAGGAACCCTCGTCTACCATCCTTTGAAACATGTTCTATGTAAATGATTTCATGGTGTAAACCACCACTACTATCTAAAAAGTGATGTGGTAAGACAGGGGAGTTTTACAATAGGTAGGGTAAAAAAAAAATAGTTCCTAAGTTGGTTTTCTCAACAACACCCAAGGCAGACAACAATGATTTTCTCTATGAGGGGAAACTCTGGAGAACTTCCACAAAAGAAATCGCATAAGGATTTTTTTCCAGATCCTCCATGATAGAGTATTCCCTTAGGGATGTGAGTCATAGTTTCTCCCACAATATTATAAATATGAAGAGGAAACAGTGTGTTGGAAGCTTCTTTTCCCTTGCCAGTAGATTCCAACACTCCATAATCATGAGCCCTAGTATGCAGATGAGCATCATATCTCATCATGTATACGTTTGCGGCTCCATCATTAGCATTAAGCATGGGAGCTTCCTGATTTCCCCCAGGTGCATTCACGGATGAGGAATCTTGAGACATATTTTTCCCTTATGGGAAATGGTTAGTAAAAATAACAGAATGTTGATGTGCCAAAATGTTCTGGGCTTCCTCAAGTCGAGGTCGTTGGTGATTCAAGTGATCATCCGTGCAAAGATTACATGGAAAATTCACTTTCTTATTTTCATTTTTACCCTCGCCAACATTATTAGCATCCTTTTTGTCCCCCTTACCCTTATTTCCTTTGGATTTCCTTTTCCCTCAGGTTGTTGTTTACCCTACTTCACACTTTGTACTTTAAAAGTTTGGGTTACAGAGGCAATCAAACTAGGATTTTGGCTAGCCACAGTCTGTTGAATTGATAACTATTGCAACTGGTTAGTCAACTGATCGGTGGGATAACTTTGTGTTGATCCTACTATAACATCGACATGAGAACCAAAATTTTGTTTGGTTTTTTCAAAATTCAATCATGGTGCATCCGAGAGAATCTCATACAACATACTAGATTAAGAATAAATCAATTCCAGTTGATGAGATCTCATAATATCCTCTTCTTCAAAGAAAACTATGGAAGTCGCGACATCTTTGGAGACACAAGGCACCAAGAACTTGAGGAATCACTCGAGAAAAAATGCAGGAGGTACCTTCACTTTGATCAATCTCTTTCATCGATTCCATTCTTGGATGTGATCAAAGATATGGATGAACTTCATTTGCTTGAAGTTGGCCCAAAACTCAATGCCGACATCGTATCTCACCAATAAATGTAAATGGTTTAAGAAAACTATTTCCAAGATGTTAAAGTAAGAATACATTGAACTATCGATCTTGATATACCATTTTGCATCACCCCTTATGAGAGTGTGTTGAAATAAACACAACTTAATAGAGTCATCCTTAAACGAGTTGGAGGATCACCATAAATGAAACATTGTAACATGATCACCTGAATCTTCACCAGGATTTCCTTCAAATTTTGGTATGTCTAAGGGAAACTTAGTTTTCGACAAAACATGTATTCCAACAAAGGATGAACACCTTTAGTAACCACTCACATAACTAGATCAACACATCGATGTTTTCACGTGGTAAAACCCCTATGGGGAAACATCCACAGCCCTAGCCAACGCGGCCACTTGGAGCAGTTTATTAATGCAAATAAAAAGATTATAGAGAGATTTTACAAGAGATTTTCTCACAATCGATCATCGACAAATGACCCTCCATGCTTTTTAAATAGAGATCATGGACCAATCGGGTGTTAATCCATGGATCAATGGCCGTTAAGATTGAAGAGAGTATGAACCATCTGATCACTCTATATTGGGAACATATCATGACCGTCATATTTCCTAACTACAAATGCATACTAATGCATGCTAAAGAAACACACTAGAAAACACACTTTTACCTAACGACACAATAGACCAAGTAGATATTACTAACTCTTAAGTGTCTAAATATCCTAACATATACCCTTAAGAACAACTTGGGATAGGATTGAAGGATTTACAATAGTGACACAATAGGAGAAGGAAAGAGGCATTAGAGCCTATCCCCCCTTAATGACAACTTCATGAACTCCTAACATAGATCAAAGTTTGGAAAACTTCACTTCTATAAGAGACTTTGTAAAAATTTCTGCAACTTGATCTTCTATAGGGAAAAATAACACTTCAATAACTTGATCATGAATTAGCTTTCTGATGAAGTGCATATGTAGCTCAATGTGTTTTCTACGCTGATGTTGAACTGGGTATTTGGCGAGCTTGATGGCACTCTGATTGTCACACCAAAGGCTGGTTGGATGCTGGTGCTGGAATCCAAACTCTTAAAGGATCTATCGAAGCCACAAGGCTTCTTGACTTTCATTTACCGTTGCTCGGTACTCTGCTTCTGTTGAAAAAAGTGTAACATCCTGTTGTTTCTTACATGCCCAAGTGTCAGGTCCTAAACCAAGGCTGAAAACATAACCCATAGTAGACTTCCGATCATCAAGGTCGCCGACCCAATCTGAATTAGTGAAACCGATGAATAAAGGAGTCCCCCCTAAACTGTAATGTATCCCGAACTGAATTGTACCATGAACATAGCGAAGTATCCTTTTAGTTGCTTTCCAATGGCTTTCATGGGGTGTTTGCATATATCAGAAAACAAGAACAACAACAAAGGAAATATCAGGATGGATATGATTCAAGTATAAGAAGCTACCAACTAACTGACGGTACAAGGTGGCATCAACTTTAGGAGAAGTACAGGTGGTAGAAAGATTGACTCCATACTAGAAGGGAGAAGGGGTTGGTTTACAATCGTCCATGTGAAAGTGACGAAGAAGGTCACAAGCATACTTATAATGGGAAAGAAAAAATCCTTCATTGGTTTGTAAAACTTGGAGGACAAGGAAATAGTGCAAAAATCCTAAGTCTGTCATTTCAAATTTCTTCTTAAGGTTGGTTTTCACATGGTTTAAAATTTTTGAGTCACTACCAATAATGATAAGGTCATCAACATAAAGGAAAATTATTATGAGATGGATTCCTACTTTCTTGGTATAAACATTAGGATCAGAATGACATCTAGAGAATCCAGTGGCAATAAGAAACCTATCCATTTTGGCATACCAAGCTTGGGGATCTAGCTTGAGACCATAAAGAGATTTCTTGAGGTGACAAACAAGGCTAGAGTCATTCTGGACATAGCCAGGAGGTTGTTCCATGTAGATTTATTCTTGCAAATCTCCATGCAATAACATGGATTTAACATCCATCTGATGGACCTCCCATTTATGTGAGGCAACAAGGGAAAGAACAAGGTGGATGGAATTCATTTTTTCTACAAAGGAAAAGGTTTCATTGGGAAAATCCTTTGGCAACTAGCCGAGCCTTGTGTCTTTCAACACTTCCATCTGATGTATACTTAGTTCTCTAGACTCATTTTCATTTATCAAGTTTTTGTTGATACTGAGAGGGGGGTGAATCAGTATCCAGTACAATTTAAAAACCTTTTTCAACTTATACTTAAACCATTCAATTATATCCAATGAGCAATGAACAATAGTATAAGAGTTACACCAATACACCACAATACACCAT
>ML788663.1:275132-323907 GCA_009831015.1 Picea engelmannii
GTTGAAGGATGTGGGAAAAATTCTCCATCATTTTGTCCCTCTGTCGCTTGAGAGCTTGCTTAAACAACAGACTGATAGGATCATCTGCTCCATCGTTTTTCTTTTCTTCTACCATTAAGGGTTTCTTGGGTGTGCAAGAGCGATTTTCCTCAAGAGATACAAGATCAAGACCCAACTTTCTATACTCGGACCTCGTCGAGGACATGCAATGAAAAAAAATGATCAAGAGCAGCCTGCTCTGATACCACTGATCCAGATTATTTTCGGCACGAAATGAGAGTGGAGATATAATAAAGAAATGCATAGAGATATTTTATATATTCAATAATATAATAGGAATGTATCAGATATGAAACCATAAACAAAAACATACAGTAATACATGATTTCTATTAATCAGAGAAATGTACAAAGACTGTAAAAATACAGAGTGAAAGACTCGCTAGAATGGTGGCAGCTTATCTCTGAGAAGAGATGTGACAGCTACTCACATTCACAAGAAGATGATTACAATGAGGCTCTGAAGGCCCTTTTACAATAAAAAGGAATGCCAAAATTCCTAGACATTCAAAAACCTAACCCTAGGAGATGAAGCGCCAAAAGTCATGTGGGCCCCATTTGGGTAAGTGAGTACATCAACTTCCTGGGGTCGTAACTTTTGCATACGATATACGTTTTAGGCGTGTGATAGCTCGTTGGAAATGTATTGTCAAGGAGATTCATTTTGGGGGATCAATTATTCCTTCAACTATCATTGAGAACCTCGATCTCGAAAAACCTCCATTTGGACCCTCAAAATGACCCCAGAAATTAAAACTTGCTAAAAATAGTAAATTGCCAAAATGGCCAGAAAACTATTTTGAGCCATTTGGAAAAGGTGGGTGGCCACCGATATCCACCTGGATCACCTTGTTTGGGGATTCCCCCATCCAATCCTCCTAGCATTGGTACTAAACCATGCCTGGCATTTTGTTGAGCCTGTGAGGGGTTTCCCCCAATCAACATACCTTACGAAGGAAAAGAGACCTGCCAGGTATTTCCAAGACCTTGAGAGGAGAAGGATCCTTTCATCACTCTCTATGAAGGAACAAAGCCTTGCATATGGTTGGGTTTATTAAATAAGGTGTTTCCCCTTGACGAGACCACAGATGAAGAGAAAGCATTTTTTTCAAAAGCACCAAACAAAGAGAAAGGTATAGAACCAACTAGATTAATATAGGATTGAAGCCCATGAATCCATCCACTAAAAAAGTTTAATCTAGCATTAAACAAAAATCACACACTAAAAATTCCCTAAAGGAAAATCAAGAAATCAACTAACTGGTAGGAAGAACAATTACGCCAATCAACACTAGAGAATTTTACTAGTGCAAGTGTAACTCAAACATAGAAACACCCTACGGGTATAATATAAAAGGTGAGATCTGATGTCTTCCCTATATACCACAATATACCCCCACAATCACCTGTGTATGTCCCTGAAAAAAGAAAACTAGGTTTCCATATCACAGTCAGTTACCAGGCGGGTATAGTCAACAATCGGGTTGATCGTAATGAGCAGGATAACAAAGTCTGAATCCTTTCAAGGGTATCGAAGTAAAATGGTATGGAAGACAAGGGAGGATCTCAAACATATTCGAGGTCCATGAAGCTCTGTATTAAAATGTGGTCAACAAATATCCCAAGAATGACTCTCAATATACGATACCCACTACATTTGGCCCGACTCTGAAGAGGTTATCTCCTCTAGCTTTCCTCACATGAACTCGTGTTTAGTATCTGTGTTAGAGGGGGGTTCATGATAATTCTTACAAAAATGGACTTTAACACTCGCTATCACAGACTCTTAAGTTTATTTAAGTGGCCTTTAATATTTTCCTCTCCATACCTATTTCAAGGCCTTAAATCCTAGACTACTTGGTGTACCTTATAAATAGAAAAGTCTAGTTGATTTTTGTATTAATATTTGATTTTAATGGCTTGATTTACTCAGTAGGTATGAAATTGAAACTCATGGTGTTATTGATATATGTAAGAGAATAGTTAATAATCTTTTATAACATTGTGCATAAAGAAAACTATATTCGACAATTGGAAAAAATGGCTTTCTAACATTGAAGGTGAAAACTTTTCAAAATATAGAACAAGATCCTAAAATGCAATTTTTCCTATAATGCTTTTTCATTTCAAAATGAAATGAAAACTACTAAAAATTTCAAGAAAGAATCCTAAAAGGAAATTTGGAATCAAAACTCTTTTCTTTTGTAGAAACAACCTAAGATACAAACATAAAAAAAAACATGCATAATAAAATGCAAATGTAGTTAATGAACTACAACACAATTTTTTTTATATGCTTAGAAATGAAAATAACAAGAAAATGTTATTTTATTTTTTCAAAGCATAATAAAGGGAAAGAGATGACAAACCAAATACTGACACATACCCTGAGTCACTGCTTGGAAGCAGGGATTCACTAGAATCTGCAGGAGGACCTAAAGCTCACAAGTTCACCCTTAACCTTGACAATAAACAAAAAGAGATGAAGAAAAAAAAGATTCTTTACAAGTTCCAAGATAATATGAGCCTTGAACCTAGCTAAACCATAGTTAATAGAGACCATAGGAAATAAGGAATACCTAAGAATTCAAGAGTTTCCTAAAAGTAAAGAGGATTTTTTTGAAAAATCTCTTCCAGATGACAACGATGTGTGCTTAGCTCAATCGTCGTGCATATGTATGTTGATTGTGTATAATGCATAACACATATGTATGCAATATGGGAATATAAAAGGGCATGCACACTGCTAAAAAAATTTCTAAAAATAAAAATATTCAGACATAACACTCAACTTAGGAAATCTTGTAAGCGCCAGTAAGGTGACCAGAGACCCAAAAAGACTCAGAAAATTTAAACAAACAGGAATTGAAACCAAATAAAAGATATCCTAAAAAATACCCTAGAGAGACTCCCCAGTGGAGTCACCAAATCTACTATGGGGAAAATCCTCCTAATATAGGTCTAGCAACTAGGAAGAGCCTTGACACCCTAACAGACAAAAAATGATCTATTCTACCCCAAACCACACACAACCTTACGATAATTAAGGGAAGATAAATAATATATAAATGTGTACCTTAAGTCCTTATGGATGATGTCAATCCCTTATGATTATTTTCTGTTCCAATACTACATGCCTCCTCCCAAATCTATCATGAAACAATTCTTATAAAACAATCTAGGACAACATATACTTAATTATCAAGATTATCTAAAAAGTTACTTATTCATGAAAATATCCATAAACATAAACACATAGACATAAGATCTAGGACAAGAGATTTTCTCTTTTATTAATAAAACAATTTGAGGTTACAACCTAAACTTTGCTAGTGCTTCTCCACGAACCTCGCCTGGGTTCCTCTACTGTGTCTCCAAGTGCACTATTCCCAATACAATCTTCACCACCAACATGCCAACATAAGGGCAGAAGGATGGATGGTATAAGGAATATTGATGAAAGGGAATGTTGAGGATAAAACTCAGAGAAAAATGCAGAAGGCTTGGGGAACAATTTTTTCTCTAGTTTGATATATCCAAATGACCCCCATAGGGCCCTCTTTGTATGAGACAAATATGGTTAATTTGTTTCTAGAATGACTACAGGAGGTAAGATGGTTGCAAAACCTAATATAGCCAATAAACTCTATTGGAAATCGTGGATTTGATATTTTTTGTTGCATTTTAGAGTAGACACGTGATTTCAGTAGTGCAACAAGCGTATGTATGTGGGCTTTCATGTATGCAACTCTGCCTATATAATAGGGCACACATTCCATACAAAAAGTTTTTTTTTAGAATAACTCCATCAAAATGGGTTTGGAAGATGTATGAATGAGTAGGCCAACACAAAGGATGCATAGAAGTGGAATTTTGAGTTATAACAGTGGAGAAGAAACTATACCATGTTTTGGGTGAAGATACTCAAAATCTTCCCTTGGAAGAAGTTTTGTAAGGATGTCTACAATTTTTTCTTTGGTCCCAACACACTCAAATCGAATGTTCTTCTCAAAAACCTGTTCTCGTAGAAAATGATACTTGATTGGAATGTTCTTAGTCTTGGAGTGCATCACGAGAAACTTTGAGATACTGATGGCACTTATATTATCACAATATATTGGAATGTGCTCATCATACTCAACCGATATATCTTCCAAAGTTTGTTTCATCCATATAAATTGTGTACAACATGTTTCTACTTCAATATACCCATCTTCGACTATAGACAATAATACCGATGACCGTTTCTTTCTTAGCCAAGATACCAAACACTCACCCAAGTAGAACGCTTATCCGTTGGTACTTCTTTGGTCATCAATGCAACCTACCCAATCTACATTTGTGTATGTAATAAGTGTTATATCCTTTCCTTTTGGATACCATAATCCAAATTCTTTTGTACCTTTGAGATATCTGAATATCCTCTTCACTACTAGAACATGTGATTCCTTTGGCACTTCTTGAAATCGTTCCACATGTCCAACTTCCTGCATTACATCTGGTCTATATGTTGTCACATAAAGTAAGTTTTCAATCATTGACTTGTAATACCTCTGATATGTAGACTTTGAATCATCATATTTACTTAACTTACAATTGGTCTACATAGAAGTATTGATTGGTTTGCAATGTTCCATTCCAAACCTATTTATCATTTGTCTAATATACTTGGTTTGAGAAATAAAAATTCCTTGATTGCTTTGAAATATATGATAACCAAAAAAGAAGGATAATTCTCGAGGTAATGACATTTCGAATTCATTTTTCATATCCTTTACAAATTTCTGGCTCATCCTATCATCATCACTTCCAAAGATAATAACATCAACACAAACTTCAATTAACAAAATACTATCTTGATTTACCTTGATGTAGAGGTTTTTGTTTTTGTTTCCTTTCCTAAACCCTTGTTGTTGTAGGTATCTGTCCAGTATGGAATACCATGCTTTGGGGGCTTGTTTGAGACCATACAAGGCCTTTTTCAACTTGCAAACATCATTTTCATTCTCTGACAACTGAAATTCTTTTAGTTGCTCAATGTAGAATTCTTCTTCTAGATCCCCATTTAGGAAGGTTGATTTCATGTCCATATGATACACTTTAATATTCTTGGAGCATGCATAAGTGATGATCAATCTGATCGCTTCCATTATGGAAACTGGAGAAAACATCTCTTCAAAGTCAATGCCTTCAACCTGAGTGTATCCTTTACATACCAATCTAGCTTTGTTCCTAGTAACTTGTCCATCTTCATTCAATTTGTTTCTAAAGACCCACTTTATGTCATTCACATTCTTGTACCTTGTCTTTGGAACCAATTCCCAAGTGGCATTCTTCTCCTTCTGATCTAACTCTTCATCCATGGATTTTATCCATAATTCATTTGTGTTGGCTTGTTGGCTTCTTCAAAATTGCTTGGCTCAGTCTCAGATAAGAGTGCTAGGTGTAGTTGTTCTGGTGAACAAATTATTATTCTAGTCTCAACTCCTACATATTTGTTCCTGATGATATGATATGATGGATGATTCTTCTATATTCTTTTTCTAAGTGTCTTTGGAGGTACTTGAAGATCTTGTTGTTCTTTCTCTTTTGCTTCTAACTTCTCTTCTTCATCTTCCCCTTCTGTGACTTCTTCTTCCTTTTCTTCTTCTTCATGAACATGTTCCATTGACTCCTTTTCTTCTTCCTTTATTTTTCATCCACTTGTCACATCAAACATCACATTGATGCTTTACACAACTTTGTTAAGTCTTAGATTGAAACGTTTGTATGCTTTCCTTGTGTTCGAGTACCCCACAAGCATGCCTTTTTCCACACAATAATCAAAATTTACCATTCTTCCATCTTCTCTTTTGATGTAGCATTTTATTCCAAAACCTCTGAAGTGATTCACATTCATTGGTATTATTTTCCATATCTCATAGGGAGTTTTATCACTTTTTTTTTCTGATCATTACTTTGTTTTGAATGTGAACTGTTGTATCCACTGCATGTGCCCAAAATACATATGTCAACTTGGAATTCATTAACATAGTTTGAGCCATTTCCTGTACTGTCATGTTCTTCCTTTCGACAACTCCTTTATGTTGTGGTGTCCTAGAAATGGAGAATTTCCTTTTTATCCCATGCTTGCTGCATAAGTCCATAAATTAAAAGAATTGAACTCTCCTCCATTATCTAATCTCAAACATTTTATTTTTTAATCTATTTCATTTTCAATCATTTCCTTATATATCTTGAATTTATCGAAATATTTTGACTTCTTCCTAAGAAAAAAAACTACAGTCATCCTTGTATAATCATCAACCAATAACATAAAATACTTATCACCTTTCAACCCTTTTGTTCTAGTTGGTCCAACTAGATTAGTATGCACAATTTCCAATGACTTTGTTGTGGAGTATTCCTTTGACTTCAAGCTGGTCTTGGTTTTCTTTCCTTGTTGACAATGCTTGCATAAAGTGTTGGTTGGCTTTGTGATCTAGGGAATTTCTCTGACTTCTTCCTTTTTTTTTTTACTTTAACAAGATTATCAAAGTTTATGTGACCCATTCTTCTGTGCCATATCCACACTTCATCTTCCTTTACTAGACAACACTTTTCATTTACAACTTCACTTAATACAAACATGTTGCTTGAAGTTATTATAGTTTTCGCAACCACTCTTCCTGAACCTAATTTTATTATCTCACATTTATGTGAATTGAACACAATTTTGTGACCCTGGTCACACATTTGACTTACACCCATAAGATTTTGTTTCATTTCTTCGACTAGTAGAACATTTTCTACTTTTGTATCCTTATTTCCAATTATGATTGTGCCTCTTCCAATGATTTTGGTTGAGTTTTCATTTCCAAAGGATATTGATCTATCTCTTTCCTTTATAAAGGTTAGAAAATTGTCCTCATCACCTGTCATGTGCTTTGATCATCCATTGTCAACATAGCCACCACATTTTTTGTGTTTATCTTGTAGAGCAAGTGTGCGTTCTTCATTGTTGAATTGATTTTGCTTCCTTATCCATATTCTTTGAGGTTCATGGTTGTGACTATTGTTATTCTATTGTGATTATCTTGGAGGAAATGTCATTCTACAATATTTGGTCATGTGTCTAAAGTTTTTTCACTTGTAGCATTCTATCTCAGTACTCAAGGACTCAAACATGTTGTAGATTTTGTTCTTTGTTTCACTATTCCTTCTTGAATAATCATTTTATGCATAACCTTCATGGTTGTCTATGTTCTTTTTATTTTCTCTGCCATTCACAACCTTATGTCCAAAATTATTACATGAATAACATAAACCAAAAAGGAGATGCAGATATTCTAAAAATGAGTTACTCTTCTGAACCCTTGTTCTTCTTGAGGCCTTCTTGTTTATAACTGTCACTGATTTTGAAATCTAAATCTTATGGGTGGAGGATTGTCTCTATGATCTTCCTTGTAAAAATTCTTATCTCCTCTGACTGTCTTTGTGTAGCTTCTTGGTTATGTCTCTTGATCTATTTTTTTTCGATCTTGATCTATTTTTTTCGATTTTGATCTATTTTCTTTATGGTTATATCCAAGTCTATAATTGTCATGATTTTTCCTTTGAATGATAATAATATCATCCAAAACTTTGGAGTTGTTCTGCATGTTTTTATTTTGAATATCTTTTCTCAATGTGACAATCTCTTCTTCCAAATTCCCAATGATCATGTCTCTTTCTTCTACCTATTCTATGAGTGTTTATTTAATTCTCTTATATTCCTCAACTTGTATTTTTAATTTAGTAATCATATGCTCTAGTCGTTCTGAATTTTGAACTCCTCTTTCCTTTAGTTCTTCCTGAAGTGACTTGTTTTTCTTCTTCTCTCACTTTATAACTTCTAGGGAACTTAAAAATTCTTTTATGTAGTCAACACATATACCTCTTCATATTCTTATTCGGAGCCTTCTTCAATGACATATTCTATTTCCATGAATAGAACCATTTATGTATCACTTTCACTAGCTTCATCTTCATCTTATGAGTTGTTGTCTTCTTTGGTGCAAAAGATTTTCTTAAAAAAAATATTTTTGGTTCTTTTTCCTTTGTATGTTTGTTTGTTATTTGAATCATATTCTTCATTCCTTTTATTTTTCTTATGGAGAGATTTGTTAGAAAAATGAACAATTCCATTACAATTAAAACAAATCAATGGAATCCTACGTCTATATTTTTCAGTTCCCCTTTTCATTCTTCTGATGAAGTTGGCTACTTCTTCATCCATGGTCAGTGTATCTAGATCCTCTCTCTCTTCTAGTGCTGAAACATTTGAATGAAATATCATTGGTAGAGATATCAATATCTTTTTGAAAAAAACATATTAATTCACCTCATCTCCCAAGCCTTTGATATTGTTTGCTACTTCATCAACTCATAGAAAGTAGGAAGTTATGTTCTTATCTTCATTCATCTTCAGGTTTTAGAATTTTTCTCTAAAAATTTCAAGTTTAGATTTTTTGACTTTCTCATCTCCTTCATATACATTCTTCAACTTGACCCAAATGTCCTTTGCAAAATCAAAACGCATAACTTTGGTGTAGATAGATTTTGACAAGCCATTTAGGAGTGCACTTGTGGCTCTTGAATTGTTCTCTTCAAGTTTGTTTCCATCTTTATCTGTTGGAGGAATGATTGGTTCTTTGTATCCTCTACCAATGATCATCAAACATAAAATCCTAGTGCCTTTATGTGTGTCTTCATTCTTCTTCTCTAGAAGGCATAATATTCCCCATCAAATTGTGGTATCCCAATCTTAGAGTAACCCATGATCTCCTTCCAGCGGTTAAACTATCTCTTGAAGGACCTTCTTTGATACCAATTTTTGGATTACTGAGAGGGGGAGGGGGGGGTGAATCAGTAATAAATATTTTCAATCCTTTTTAACTATAGTATATAAGTGTTTTTTTATCTTTATAATCAATTTACCATTATCATTCAATAAGTGCAGAATAAATAAACCATTAACAATGAGAAATCAAACACATATACAATACACCGATATTTTTACATGGAAACCCAATGTGAGAAAAAACCAAAGAATATTTTTTCTTAATGTCTTTAAGAATTACATTCATTGGAAGCACCAAATTCCTTTGTTCTCTAGCTACAATTGGAAGGAGGCTACCACCCCCTATATTTTTAGGCTATAACCTGAGGGAAGATCCAACTCCCCAATTCTATGGCTACAACCAAAAGGAGACTACAAACCCCTGTGTTCTTTGACTACAATCGGAAGGTGGCTACAACCACCTATCCTTTCCCCGTCCAATCGCCTTGAAATATAAGTGTCAAATAATTGATGAAACCACTTCCACACTATCACTATGAAATATACCACTGTAAATTGTACCAATTTGTGCCAACAACCTGTAACCAACCTATACCAATAACCTATAGTAAACCTATACCAATAACCTATAATCAACCTGTACTAATAACCTATAAACAACATGTACCAATAACTTGTACCAAAATATACCAAATATACCAACAACCTGTACCAGTAATCTCCTCAACATATTAGATATGATAACATAGATCTCATACCCAATATCACAAGAAAATCACTCAGACCATGTGCATCTATGTCTCTCTAGCCATGTGCCATACATGTGCATACAATCATAATCATGTGGAATAATCCCTCACATGGAATATAACTCAAAAACTCACTAATATGTAGCCTCAAACTAAACCAACAACTTCAACAATATATCACAATACAAAATCCCTCAACCATGTACCAAAAAAACCCTTAACCATATACCAAGAAATACAAGATAATCCTAAACACTCAAACCAACAAGATGTACCAATGATAAATACCAGACATACCAACACTATATTTCTATAGATCCAACTCATAAAGTAAATACCATACAACAAACAACCTCTCTATGGAGAATACTCAATATCCCATAACCATTTCTCATGTAGAAAACAATATCCAACTACACATAAGAATATGACATACCTTTTGAACCTATAGATAGATTTGTTGTACCTGATCACTGTAGACCTTCTTGGGAACTTTCTTTCAGACTCTAGATACCTGGCATCCACATCTACTCAAGTTTTCATGGGTTTTCCCAATTGTATGTGACCTATTCTTCTGTAGCCTGCGTATATATGCAACTTCCTTCACTACAGCCTACGTATGTACACGCCTTCCTCCACTACAACTTGCATACACAAAAAACTAGGGTTTTTTCAGAAATACTGCAACTCTAAAACTTTCATTGTCAACCCTTCTTTGTTGCCCCAAACTTGCATAACTTCAGATGTATCAATGAGTATCTGCAATAAATATTTCACAACAAAGTATATATTCAATGTGTTCAATAGGTGATAACAGTTGACCGTTTCTCTCTTATTTATACTCTCCAAGTATCTTCTCAAGGGGTTATCTTCCAGATAACTTTACCCAACTTCCTTCTTTTAGGGATAACCCACTTGTAATCACTTTATCCACAAATAGTAAACTCCCACTTCTAGTTGAAACTAATTTATTTTTAATTATTTACTTTTTCAACAACTTAACTCATGATTAACTCTTAGTTACAACCACTTTGAATAGTAAACTTCTTCTAGGAGATTCAAGAGTAAATGAATCTTTCACCTTCTAGGGGCTTCTATATAACTCATGAGGGTTTTCCAACTTCACAAAGCTATAACTCTCTAGTCATGAGGATTTATGTGACATTCCACATATCATTGAAAATGGCATGACATGTACTAACCATCTAGAATAGTCTTACCTGCAAATACAATAATATTCATGCATTTATACCTCAAACAAACTTGAGTCCCTCAACCATATTGTTGGGGCTACTATAAGTTTCTATCAGACTTGCTTCAAGGGTTGACATCAATGAAAACCAATCCAATTAATCAACACACATATAATTTCAACAGTCTTTTTTGTTTGGGTATTTGCAACTCAAACGCCTCTATGAACGACTCTATGTCATTCAAACCATTATTTTTGGTGAGTTCACATAGCTCCATTACAATCCAATGAAATGATCGAGTAATGCGGGCACATCGTCAGGGGATACTTTGTGCATCCTCTATTGCCAATGTTCCAAACCTTTTTCTGAATCCAATGCATATGAGTTCATTCTTCTCCAACTTAGCACCCCATATGCAATAGGCTTAACATAGTCATCCATTCATGCAGTCATATTATACAAGATGTCAATTTCATTCCCTCTAGCTGGTTCGATATACATCTTTCCCTTTGTCGGATCCAATGGTGCAATAACCTTCAAGTCTCCTGACTCAAATATCATTTCCCTCCTCTTCAGGTTATTAATTGCATGATCGCCCAAGGCCCATTATAACCCCATTAGTGATTGATATGGTATACTATCATCCACAATATCTATGGCTTCAAAATATTCTACACTGTGCACCCCATCTATATTCACATGTATCCCTATCAATCAGCAAATTGGAACTATCTTGTGTTGGTCTGCCAATATTAACTGAATGGGACACCAAATTAACTTGGGTTTTCCCATCATTTCCTATTTTTCTTTGGCAACAAATTTACATCAGATCCCAATTCTAAAATGACATTGTCCACATAATATTCCCCAATATGGGCACCTAATATGAACTCTCTGTTGGTCCTCTTTTTGCGCAACATCTGATTCAGTATCCGTTGTGCAGAAGAAATTCCCATTTCTTGTGTGCAATTATAAATCATTTCACATAATGCATTCAATGCAGTTTCATGTTTCATCAATTCTACACATATTCTCATAAATTATCTTAGAGTAATTGCCTTCTCAAGTGGATTTTTGGGTATAGTATGATCACATCCAGAAGGTGTAGATGGTGTTGATGCTACCCAATTTTTTCCTAGTATCTGTTTTATTGTCCTATGAAACATCTCCTTGATCCAGATGGATCTCGATGTCCATCCACCTTTTCCACTAAATCACCATTTTGAGCCTATGGTTTTGATAAAACCATGATATTCACCCTTTTGATGGGGAATGGAATGTATTGTCATCTTCATTTGTTAATTACAGGCATCATGTAATGATTTCATAGTGGTCTTATGTAAATTCCTACAGCATAGCATTAATGCAGCAGATCCCATTAGAAGTCTACAGTTAAGCATGCACAAGCTAGAGTAGTATTGGGATGGGTGACCGCCCATGAAGTACTAGTGTTTTACATGCCTATGGAATTTTATAAACTTAGTCCAATTTCTCCCACATGCATCATGGGAATTTTTCTCGTCACTCTCTCATATATAATTGAGGTGAAGGAGGCCCTTTAAGAAGGTAATGGAGTGTGATGTAAATCTTGTTGTGAATGAAGTGTAGCCAACATCTCTTTCTTTTCGGAGATAAGCTACCCCATTTTTCTAGTTTTTGTTCTACAATGTTTTTCTCTCTCTTGTTCATTAATGGAAGTTGGGTTTCACTATATTTTTGTATTCTCCGCATTATCTCTGTGTATTTCCTTGTTATATATCAGTTATATTTTTTTCTTCATGTTGTTCTCAAAATAATCTGGATCAATGGTATCAGATAAGGTCCCCGACAAGGTCAGGGTATAGAGAGTTGGGTCTCGAGCTAGTTTTGCTTGAGGACAACTTCTCTCGCCAACCCAAGAGACCTCCCATGGCGGAAGAAAAGAGAGATGAAAAATTAGGAGATCCTTTCAATACGATGCTCAAGGAATCCCTCATGCGACAGAGGAAAAAGATGATGGAAAACTTTTCTTAGATCCTTCGAAGACCACTAATGGAGGTGACTGAGGCATCTTCGACAAGAAGCCATTTTGCAAGTGCGACACCCTTCAAGGTACAAGTCAATTTTTATATCCCCTTAATTGAAGGTCAGATATATGCATATTCTCTAGAAAAATGGTTGAATTTGCTAGAAGGTTATTATTCTGTCCAAAAACATTTCGATAGTGAAACGATCACCTTCGTGCTCTTTAAAGCCCTTCCCCATGTCAGATATTGGTGGGAAGGTTACTGGGAGAGGTACATCACAGATGAATCTACACTATTTGGGAGAGAACCCACTTGGGAGACATTTGTAGATTCCTTAAAGAAGGATTTATATCCTGTCAGAAACTATGATGACCAATACATGATATGGATAACTCTATGTCAGAAAAGAGACTAGACGGTGTCAGATTACATCGACATCTTTCATACCTTGAACTCAAATATGGGTATGAAATACTCTGAGCGGAACCTAGTTTTGAATTACTGTAGTGGTCTACATATTTACATCCAAACATAGATCGATTTCTTGGGCATTTCCTCACTATGAGTTGCTTATGAATATGAAATCAAAATTGAGCAGAAATTCAAGCAGCATAGTAAGTGGGAGAAGAATGGAAAGGAAAATATAACTCACATAATGAAGGACAAATCAAGGAAGTCCAACCTCAAGAGATCTAGTCCCAGATGAAAACAAATAAGGGTAACATGAAGTCTTTGAAAGACACCAGAAAATGGTGTGAGTTACACAACATCCCTTGGAACAACACTGATGAATGTCGCTCAATACAATTATTGGTAGTTGAGATAAAAGATAACGATTTGAACCCTGATTTAGACCTTGATTCAAAAAATAATAAAAGCAGACAAATCATTGATGCAGAATCCACTCCTACTATCGCACTACACCAATCCAACCAAAAGAGGATCATGAGGAGGGGGAGCAACTTCCATTCAAATATGTGGGTGAAGGGTACCCCACTTCATTTTATTGTTGATAGTGGAAGCCAAAATAACATCATCTCAACATAGTTTTTCAAGCAGTTGGATTTTCCAAAAGCACCACACCTGCAACCATAAAACATCGGGTGAATTTTCTAGGGACAAGATCTTCATGTCAACCAATAGTATCGCCTGTCGTACGACATAAATCCCTTCAAGGATGAGGTATTGTGTGATGTTTCCCCACTAGAAGTCTGTGATGTTATATTAGGCTAGCCATATATGTGGATGCATCATTTTGTTTATGAGTCTCAACCTCGTACCTTCATTGTTACTCTAGGGGGTCAACTATAAAGGATGCCAGAGGTAGTTCTGACTATTGTCCCACCAAAGAAATGCCACAAAGTAATCTCTCATACTACAAAGTTTATCCTCTTCACAATCCAATCAGAAGGTGGAAAAAAGGACACTGCAACCATTGTAGCCTCATCCCAAGACCTTTCTATCCAACAGATGCAGATTGACAAGATTGTACAAGAGTACCAAGATGTTCTTGTTTCACCTACAGGGGTGTTGGCGGGCGTAAATAACACACCGTCAATTGGAAGGTTAGATTCGGACCGGGGTTGTCTAATTAACCCAATCCGTTTGGTATGATCTAACTTGATGGGTTTAATGGCTCTGTTAGCCAACTAGGGTCCTAAAACAATGAAAGGAAATAAACTACTCTAAAGATATAAATTTAACAATCGATACACTAATTACAAATTCTTATCTAATAATGTTAATATACAATGATTATGAACAAGTTTACAAGGTTTAAAATAAAATCTTGTGAAAGTGATTTCTTAATTAAGTTTCTGAACAAAATATGAACAATACTCTTTTGATGTTTTAAACATTTTAAAGAAAGAAATAATAAATGAATACGATTGAAACAATGACACAAAAACAATCAAAGCTAGTTAATGCAATCATTATCTCATTCATATATAAACAAATCTGAATAAAAGAAAGCAATGCACCTACAAACCTCTCACTCAACAGTACTAAGCTAAATTAATCTTTCTATATTTGTATGAGCTCCTCTTAACCTGTGTCAAGTGTAAACCTATGACAAAAGAAAGCATAATACTTCCTGAAGAAATTCAAGGAAGTGTTTCATATTCTGGAGCAAGTTTATAATGATGGAAAGACAAATAATTATATATTGTGTGACCTTGAAATGTCCAATAACTGAAAATGAAAGAAATTCCAATTCTCAGGAATGGTGTTACCAGCTATCTAGCATCAGATGTAAACTCAAAATACTTGAATAGATGATCAGTCACATATATAAACTAAACCAAAAGATAATGAACAACATAAAGAAAAACATGATATAAAATATTATGTGTAGAACTGACTAAAGCTAATTCGACATAGATAACATTTAACATCAAGAAATTACATGAGAAGACAATGAAAAAACACTACAGAGTCTACACAGGATGAAAGACAAAGAGTAAACTACTTTCTCATATAGTTTCAACAAAATATGTTCATCATATGGTCCACGAAGAATTTTTGGGATAATATACTCTTAAAGATTGAAAAAATTAATATATAAATGATAGCAATTAACCATGTATTGATAAAACAGACTAAAGATAACTTAAATCAATGCATAATCAATTATTCAAAGAATATGAAGATATTATAATGAAAATAAAACCATTTTACTCATGGGACAAAAGCCATTAAGCAACTTGGAATTCCATATTCTTCTTTGAAAATATTTGTCCATTCTCCCAAAGATTCCAACCATCCGTTACTCCATTTGAAAAGAATTGTTTTTTACAAAAGAAATAATATACAAAAGAGAAAGGATAGAAATTCTCCTCTCAAATTCTTGGATCTCCATGGCTCTAAACTTTCTCATATATTTATACCATGAATGAACAGTATGGGCATCACTAATAATTTCCGCCACCTGAAATTTGCCTCATAAAGAGACACAAATATCTCTCCAATCATGCACAATTTCCACTTGTAAGTTAAATGGATCCATTTTGGAGATGGGTTTTCAACCGTTTCTTTAGATTCCTAATGGTTTGGTTGCAATCAGTACCACAAAATTGTCTGTCTATTCTTGATGCTTTTCCAAATTTTATCCGTTGTTGCTCATAAATTTATTTGCAACAATCCAATATTATTTTTGGATCAATCATCTTGAATGTATTTAGATAATAAAATCAGGTCATGATCAGATTCGTACCAAGTAACTAATAATAGAAACCTGTGAAACAAAAAGAAACCTAAATTAATAACCTAAAAATTGTGAACAAAAAAAATTCTAGAACAATAAAATTAAAATGAATTTAAACTAAAAGCTAACTATAAGTTGTAAACAAATATTGGTTATATTTTCCTTTCAAGTGTGATCTGAAAATTCTAGAAGCTTCCAATTGACGGAGAGGAGAAAAATATTAATTTTGGGTTTCCACAAAATCAAACAAATGATAATTCATTTTTTATTTTTATTTTTATTTTGAAATGAGCGCAAAATGACAAAAAAAAATTAATTAATTAATCCCACCAAATGATTTTGTGAAAATGAGAAACCAACCAAGATATTATTTGATGAAGTATTGAACCCATTATTCAAAATAGTCAAACTTGATAAGGAGCAAACGAATGAACACATAATCATAATTTAAACGAAAGTAAACAATTGATAAAAATTAATGTTTTTGTTTAAATTGAGATTTTTATGTTCGTTTCTAAATTTTGACATATACTCTTGTAATGAATGTCTCATACTATAGTGAATGTCTTAATTTTGTTTCAAAGAAATCCAAGGTATGGAACTATTTGAAAAGGTTGATTCTGTAGCTCATTATAATTATAAGGATTTTAATGGGGGCCCTTTAAATTTTGTAAAAATTTAGGGGGAGTTGTTGGGGCCCAACAAATGGTGACTTATTGGGTGAAACAATTATCTCTAATATGGTAATATTTCATCTCGGGAAGAAAAGAATAAGACTTGGATACAATTTTAAGCTTCTTTGAAACAAATCCACTTTAATATTACACAATGTTAAGACTAGCTCAGATTTATAGAAAAGTATCAAAAAAGAAGAAAATAATGCTTTTATAGAGGATTATAACCTGAAGTTGTGTTTTAATCAAAGAGTCACGATGTTTATATAAGGTCTTAAATACCATTGACAGAGCCACTGTTGCTAGCAGGCGTCCATAGCCTCGATAGGGATGTCATTTAACCCACTCAAATGCTTTAATCCCATCCAATAGTTGTATCCACATGATGTATACTTCCATAAAAGTTAATTTAAAAACATATACCTTCTACCTCTTGACTCGACATTGCTTCTTTGCCAACATGCATGTTCAGTACCCCGACAAAGTTGTCTTGGTATCATGTGTGCATTTACCTGCTTCCAGTGGGCCTGCTCAGTACCCCGACGAGTTTACACACACTTCCCACACATAAGTGCTTCCAACCCTCTTATGCCACTTCTAAATAATAATACAATTATAGATTTCTTGATGACAAAGACAGTGGGGTGATACTAGAGGTTAATTGCAATACATGTGAATAATTGATCATGTTATTTATTTTCTTTCAAAGCTGGAAGTTTTATCATGGTTTAGAGATTTTAGATATCCTTTAAGAAATCATATAGAGAATGGGGAAGCACTTAAAAGTGATTCCTTAAGAATATGGACGTCGTAAAAAGTTTAAATATCATCATAATTCTCAAAGATTTAAGCCATATCTCTAGTGTAATGCTCTAGAAAAGACAATTTGAGGACAAAATGAAAGTGACAATTGACTTAAAAATAAATTGTCTGAGATATATCTTAATATCAGGACCTCTTTGAACTATTTCAATTTGCTTGAAAAACACAAGTATTAAAATAAATGATTCTTTCAACAGTAGCTCTTTGATCAAAAATATATTGATTCAAAAAGACAGATAAGAAGAAAATCATTCAAATCAATCAAAGAAAAAAAAAACACACACAACAAACCAAATGGGACTTAAAATCAAAAGTACACAAAATCAAAACAGAAAAAGAAAAATTTACAAGAAACGATTTTGGCCAAAGATAAAGTTGAGCTTTTGGATCCACTAGAACCTCACTATAAAATAAAGGAAGAACTAAATAATATAAAATGTCATATATGAGCAAGTTATTTTCTTAAGATAGTGATGCATGAGATGATACTTTGACAAAGCATTATTATTAAAAATAAAAGAGACTAAACGAAAATAGAAAAATCCTTATTAAGATGAGTGCAGTCCTACTCGTGGCACCTTGGGTCAGGGTTGAATTGATAGTTCAAATTTACTTATCTCTTTACTTTCCATTTAAAATTTTAATGATGATGCTCCGTTTTTGAAAATAAATATTCAACGAAAAGAAGAGAGAAAAAGATTTAAAGTGGACTTCCCTGAGAACATTTATATTATGGTTCTCTTGGTGTACCCACTTGTGTTCATAATTGCATTATTACACAAAGAAATATTGATAAACAAAACTAAAGGAAACCTACTCCTAAACCTACTCTAAACTACTAAATAGATCAAAACACTAAGTAAAATCATATTTTCAATGCATCCACAAGGACATCAATCCTGCAAGACATAGAAAGTCGAAAATCAGAATAAAAGAATGTAGTATTTGAATATACAAAAAAAATATGTCACTCTTACCTCCTATATATTCTTTTAAAAAAAAAACAAGCACGCCCTTACCATTCTTTTGAAACTTCTTTATGTATGAATCCTCCAACCATTCTGCAATTTGGTCGTGATATTGGTCATAATGGCTTGGAAGAGTGTAAGTAAGTTTGGAAAACTTTTCAATATTATGGGGACTTGGCATAACCATCAACCAAGGCCGAAGTGCCCCATCCTCCTGAAAATTCTCCAAGTGTTCATCAATTTCTTCACATGGAGGATCTAAAAAATTCACGTAATTCTTACTTCCTAGATATTTAGGTAGAAGAAAAGCAAGCACAACTTTATCTTTATAATGAAGATTTTTTAGATATGAATCTTCAAACCATTCTAAGATCCTGTCATAAAAATTAGGATGCAAACTATGACTTTGATGAAATGGATATATCAATGGGGAACACATCATAAGAGGATTCATGACATCAATTAGATTATTGGTTTGAACGCTTCCTTTGTTGATATTGATTGTTTCAAACTGTGAAGCATAAACATTATAATTCGAACTAATCAAAGAAAAAATAGAATATTTGATTTCCATACAAATAAGTGCATTGTCTTTTTCAACAATAAATCGTGTAAAATCATCTTGCAACATGTCATTTTTCCATGTGAGTGACAAAAGTGAAAGAGCATCAAATCCAACTTCATAAATGTTATGTTTGGAATTAATTTCACCAAATTTTGGCATATCGAAAAGATTTGATTGTGATGGCAAAGAGTAAGATATTGTGGGTAAAATATCAAGTCCACCAGAATCTAAGAAGAGATCAGGATATAAAGAGTAAAATGAATCAGAAATGAGCACATAAAAAGAATATCTTGAGCTATGATATTTAACAATGGCATTCTCAAGACATTCCTCTTTACTTTCCTTAAAACGTTCACTATGTTTTGGTGATAAATTCTTCAACATAATATAATCATCTAAATTTGTCTCTTGTATGATAGATAATTCAAAACTTTCACGACAAACATCTAATCTTTCTTGTGGATAAGGTATGATTTGTAGATGAGGGTTTAAGGTTTCTTCTTTCAATTGCAGATCTACATCTCTAATCAGTTTTATTGGAATGCTAGAATTCTTAAGATCGTTTCCGTCACCTAAGTGTTCTTCAATAACTAAATTTAAGTATTGATTAGAGCAAGGGTTAGAAGAATATGGACATTCTTCTTGACCCAACATCAAATATTCTTCCACGAGGGTCGAGAACTGAGTATACAATGATTCAGAGGAAAAGCCAATTTGATTGTCAGTAAGAACCTTTTCAATAGATTCTACCTCCCTTGCTTGATCAAAATTTTTGGATGGATTCCTCTCATCCTGCGAACAAAATTCTTCTTGCGATTGAGTGATAGGATTTGCAATCGATTCATCATTCATGATTGAATGTGACTGGATGAAAGGGACACAAGCATCATAGAGGATATTTAGTACAAATGACATGTCATCAAGATTAAATTTACAGAGAACATGGTGGATTCTTGTTGAAAATTCTTCTGGAGATGAATTGCCATTGATTAGTAAAGTCTAAAATTATTCACATAATTGATTGTAATTATATTTTTCAAAAGCATCTAAAAATTCATCTACAAACTGAAACCAATCAATAATGTGATATGCTGGAAAATAATCAAACCAATGTTTAATCTGCCCCCTGAAAGTGAAAGAAAACAATATGCATAAAACCTTTAAATTAGAAATATCATGCTTGATGCATTGACACCAAAACTTGTTAAGATGGTCTTTTGTAGATACATCCCCCCCACCATCAAAGGTGAGTTTGTACAAGAGAGAGATTGTCTCGTTGGGAATATCAGGTAATGAGAAGTGGATAGGATGTTCCAACACAGTGATTTGGGGAGCCATGGGGAATTAAATACATTAAAAAAAAGACTCATACAAGGCCAGCTTGTCAGTCTGGCCTGCCTTCTAGTGCATTTCAAGATGACACAAAAGAAGAATTTATAAATATGGAATTATGATAGGTTGAGGGGTAAAATATTTAATCATTAAATTTACCTTGGCCCTCCTTCTAGCGCCATTTGTTGATGGCCGTAAATGACACATCATCAACTGGAAGGTCAGATATGGAACGGGGTTGTCTAATTAATCCAAGCCGTTTGGTATGAACTGACCTGACGGGTTTAATGGCTCTATTATTCAACTATGGTCCTAAAAATAATAAAAGAAACAAACTAATCTAAAGCTATGATTCTAACAATTTATATACTAATTACAAGTGTTCAAATAGAAATGTGAATATACAAATGATTATAAACAATCTATATACTTGTTTGCAAGGTTTACTTGAAATCTTGTGAAATGAATGTTTGTAATAGTGTTTCTAACTAAGATAAAGAAATAACATAAATATTTTTGTTTTTTGAATGTTTAAAGATTTAAAACTAATAAATACTAAGTAAATACAATTGAAAAAATGACACAGTAACAATCAAAATCTAATTAATGCAATCATTGTATTAATTAATAAATAATTAATAAAATAACACACACACAGACAAACCTGTTTTTGATCAACAAAAATGAGTTTATCTCTCTGTGTTGTTTGAGCTCCTATTTGTCCTGCTTTTAAGGGAAACCTATAGCAAAACAATACTAGTACTTCCAGAATAAATTCAAAGAAGTGTTTGATATTTGGAGTAAATTAATAAAATCAAGATGACAACTAATTAAAAATCATGTGATCTTAATTTTTTCAATCTTTAAGAGTCTATTATCCAAAAAGAATCTTCCAGGACTACAGTATGGACATGTAATTTTCAAAATCGATACAGGAAAGCAATTCACCATTGGCTTTAGACCTGTGTGAGATATTATTATCGTTGATTGCGCTTTAGCCTTGTCATCATATGGTGTTTCATATTGTTAAATATTTAGATGTTGTCCATAATCTGTCGTTCCATTTTGTATGTGTGATCAACTGATCATTTGATTATTGTTGAATTTATTTCTAATGTTAAATGATGGATAATATCAATACTCAGAATTGAGTTTTCTTTCGTTCTTAAATATTGATTATCTTAAGATCACATGATTTTTAATTAGTTGTCTTCCTGATGTTATTAATTTACTCCAAATATCAAACACTTCTTTGAATTTATTCTGGAAGTACTAGTATTGTTCTGTTATAGGTTTCCCTTAAAAGAAGGACAAACAGGAGCTCAAACAACACAGAGAGATAAACTCAGTTTTGTTGATCAACAACAGGTTAGTGTGTGTGTTATTTTATTAATTATTTATTAATGAAACAATGATTGCATTAATTAGATTTTGTCTGTTACTGTGTCATTGTTTCAATTGTATTTTCTTAGTATTTATTAGTTTTAAATATTTAAACATTCAAAAAACAAAAATATTTCCATTCTTTCTTTATCTTAGTTAGAAACATTATTACGAACATTCATTTCACAAGATTTCAAGTAAACCTTGCAAACTATATATAGATTGTTTATAATCATTTGTATATTCACGTTTCTATTTGAACACTTGTAATTAGTATATAAATTGTTAGAATCATAGCTTTAGATTAATTTTTTTCTTTTATTATTTTTAGGACCTTAGTGGGCTAACGGAGCCATTAAACCCATCAGGTCAGTTCATACCAAATGGCTTGGGTTAATTAGACAACCCCAGTCCGGATCCGACCTTCCAGTTGGCAGTGTGTCATTTACGCCCGTCAACAGGGGGTTCCTCCACACTTCCCAGTCAAGAAAGGTTATAAAAAACCCTTCATACTCTTCATGTTTCATATTCACCAATAGATTCCTCCCACGCTCAGGTACATCATGCAGTTATTGAACAGTTCCAACCCCTCCAACAATAGGTTCATGACAACCTTCAATAAGCTAAGTAGGATAGCTTCTTCAACAAGGCAAGAAGTGCACCAAGCTTCATATTTAGAGGAAGTATCCCAATCGCCCATGGGAACTTGACACAATGGGGACCACTGCTTCCTAAGGAAGGAGGAATGATCCAAATGGATCTTGTTGGGAATCCACCTTTTCCATTGAATCACCATTTTGAGCATGTGGTTTTGATAAACCATGATATTGACCCTTTTGATGGGGAATGGAATGTAATGTGATATTAATTTGTTAATTATAGAGATCATGTAATGATTTCCTTGTGGTCTTATGTACATGCCTACAACATAGAGTTAATGCACCGGATCCCATTAGAACTTCACAATTAAGCGTGCTCAGGATAGAGTAGTACTGGGATGGGTGACTACCTAGGAAGTCCTAGTGTTTTACATGTCTATAGAATTTTATAAACTTAGTCCAATTTATCCCACATGCATCATGAGAACTATTCTCCTCTCACTCTCTCATATATAAGTGAGGTGAAGGAGGCCTTTTAAGAAGGAAATGTAGTGTGATGTAAATCTTGTTGCTAATGAAGCATAGCCAACATCTCTTTCTTTTAAGAGATAAGCTAACCCATTCTGCTAGGTTTTGTTCTACAATGTTTTTTTCTCTCTTGTTCATTAATTGAAGTTGGGTTTAGCTATATTTTTGTGTTATCCACATTATCTATGTCTATTTCCTTGTTATATGTCGGTTATATTTTTGTCTTCATGTCATTCTCAAAATAATCTGGATCACTCCTTTTCTTGATGAGGGTAAAATGTAGGCATAGGTCCTGCTGATTTCCTCGCCCATTCCTCAACCTGCCTCCCTCCATTTTTTGCATTAACCCTTGTTCTATTCCCTCCACGCATGTTGGCACAGGGGCATACCTAGGGTTCAACGCTTAATAGTGCACCAACAAAACCCTAACTACCGACCCTTTCACCAACACCTGCGAAGTAGGAGAAGTCTCACCCGAGGTAGAAGCAGGGGGGTTATAGGATGCAAGTGTTTGTAACCAAGATGGGACACAGATATGTGATAATAACATGTCCCAAATTACTCTATTAACACTTAAAGGTGACATGCATTAGTTCATTAGTTTTATTAACATCGCAGAACATACCCAAAGATAGATTGACGCAGTAACAATAAAGACAAATCACTTCAACCACTTAGCACACGACACTGAGTTAGATCTAACATTCATTCATATTTAACAGAAGTAAAGCACTAAGAATCAACAGATCTATCTATCATACATACTAATCAATGCACTGAGAAGATTCATAACATAAAAAACATAGCACAAAGAAAACCAAAGACACAAGATATACATGGTTCACCTCAGTGTGGGGATATGTCCACCAACTACTTCATCTTCTTTATTATTCTTCAATATCTTACATTCAATGAATCTTGTGCACTAAGCCACGGATTTGAGCTTGGCATAGGACATGATATCTGCGCACTAAGCACCAGATCCTCTTTCCAACTAGGTCAAGGCACCAATCCAACTCTCTATCAAGCACAGAGCCTTAACACACATATATTCCTTTTCACAGAGATAATTACATTAATTTCACTTAACTCCCTCTCCAAATTCCTCTTTTCTACCATACATTCTTACCTATTTATATTTTTACAATCCCTTACAAAAAGGCCTAATCATGGGTAAACCCCATGGGCCGACATCCCATAACCCATTACAAAAATCCTAGGGATCCTTTATTGGGTCCACATAGCCCGCAAAATCAATGAGATACATGATCTCATCTTCGATTGGGAACTCCTTTCTCGACCAATATTTTGAATTCCAAAATTGGTCCAAACCTGACCAAGGTTTCCTCAAAACTTGGTCGAGGGCCAACAGGCCCCCAACACTCACCTGTGACTCATCCCGAGTCACTTGGTTCTGGTCAATGTTTCTTCGAAGGCCTCAAGATTCACTCAAGATACCTCAAATTGTTGCTTCGCCTGATCCTCCTACTCAACAAGCTCCTGGATCGTCTACTCTATAGCAGGCCCTTCCAGGCACTGTTCCACTGCTGCAACCACTTGGTCAAATTGCGATCCTTGTCCCTCAATTTCTTTGAACACCTTGTAGGATTCATCCTACACAGGTTGTAGCTTCTGTGTGACTTCCATTACCTTTCCTTGGAGGGTAGTGATCTACTGCTTCACTACACAATGTTCCTGAGATCTCTTCATTCTTTCAACTCCGATGAGAAGCTTCATATGTGCCTGTACAGAGGATGCCTGTTGTTGCACCTCCTATAATTGTGCTTCTAGTTTCCTTAGCTCTAGATCTTTTGCGAGGTGTTCATATGTCTGAGCGCTTCTATCTCTCAACTGCTTTCACTCTGAGGTGAAGGATATGATCCTTACTACTATGTTCTTAGCGGCTTCCTCCCTCTAGTCATGCACCTCCTCTGGGGTGCTCGGTATTGCTTGGACCTCCAATTCTGCTATTCTCTCTTGAAGCTGTTGGATGGTCTCAGCGAGCTTCACTACTTGAACCTCGACTGACTCCTAGTCCTCCTATGCCAAGCCTAGCACAGAGAAACATGCTTTATTCACAACTTCTTTTACCACGTGTGTTCAGTGAGAAACTTCTCCTTTTCTCTTTGTAGTTGTGCTTTTACCTCTTAGAGAATCACTTGAAACTCTTCTCTCTCGCTTTAGTAGGAGGTCATACTGTACCGCGCTACTCGTAATTTCTATAAGACTTCATCTTTCTCTTGTTTCAAGGCTTATGTAGCCTTATCCTTTTCTTCCTGGATTTTTTGAAGTCGATATTCTGTCGCATTTTTAAGTCTTGTCAATTGGGATGGTGTGTCCCCCAATTCTACAGTCTGTGACAAGGAAGGCGCAGTAGGTACTGCACGAAAAAAATGAATAGATTGTTCTACTTCTTTTAGTTCCTTATCGATCCTACCATACAAATCCTCCTGGTTCGCTCCATATATTTTAAAGATATCCTTGGAAGCATCCTCCATAGTTCTGTGGACGAAAATAATATCGTCCTTCGTAAGTGTGGCCTCTAGCCAGGCTTATTGTCGCACATCTTTTTTCTTGCTGAAGGTTTCTGTGGAGAAACATTCTTCTTCTGTGGTGTTACTGTTTCAGTAGGGGGATATTTCGATGGTGTAGCTTCACCTTATTCTTTCTCATCCCATCCTCCTTATCCATATGCTTTGTCTCCTCCTCCTCCTAGCGAGCTAAAGCCATTTTCTTCAGAGGTGTTGTCCTCCTCATCGGTATCTATATCCTAGACTTCTTCTTGCTGCTTTTTCTTATTTGTCCCACTAGACTGTCCGACATGCTCAACTCGGGTGACCATGGGGTTTCCTATGGTGTCAGTGTCAGAGAGTTCTACATCAACAATGGGTACAAGGAAATCCTCCAACCATTCCTTTGTGATCTGCTCCATGTCTTCATTTGTTAGATTGTAGTACGATTGCAACTCTTCCTTGTTCTCATCTATGCGAGAACTGATATATATGAAATGTGGGTCTACGTGGAATTTTTCTATTGGTCTGTACTGGTGGAGGGTGTGTGGTGTCATGCGCGAAAATGACTCGATGGAAACCTTTAGTTTCTGATAATATGCATGAAACACGACATTTGAATGCCACTATTTCTTCATGTCATTGGTTGTTGGCACCTGGCCAAAGTGGAAAGAAGAATGATCGTGGGAAAGAAAGCATGCAAAAACAGAAGTAACAACTGGAAGGTAGCACATCACACGCGCATGCAAGAAAGTGTGCACAAGGAAAGCGATAGCTAGAGGAAGAACAACGCACGTGCATGGGAGGAAGACCTAACATTGATAGGGTTAGGGTTTTGGTAATACATTGTAAATGGATGAATAGCCTGATATATATAAATAGAGATACGAAGGTATCATATAGGAGTTGATTTGATTTTGTATTAGTTCAAATTTTGTATTGTTCTATCGTAGCTATGTACGAGTTAGTGTGTTATGTAATGATGCTAGGAACCAATTTTGTAATATGTTGAGATAAGAACAAAGGAGATGAGGAAGATCTGAGGATTATATTGTAGGCTGTGGAGCCTGGTACGATCTATTTCACCTCATACAGATCTTACCCATCAAAGGGAATTGTAAGTGTGTGGCGCTGGAGATGCAGAACTACCATAATAAAAGAGCCAAGAGCCAAATATTTGTGGGCATATCCCATGAGGGGGTGAACCATGGTAATATCTCTGTAATGTGATGAATGCACGTATATCTTTGTTTAATTTCAAGAGTTAATTGTTATTCTTAATGAACGAGTTAATGCATTGTTATGGAATACGATTACGTTGTTTGGGAAATAAACTGCGAAAGATAGATGCACACCTGTGAGTAATAGTATATTGCAATCACGATTTGTAGTATATGGCTCATATTAATAAACCGATGTGTCATACTCAATCCTAGGATGTAAACACCTGAGTCTTACAACCACCCATTTAAATCTATCTCGAGTGAGACTGCATAGTGTACTCTGTGTACTGTGTTGCCTTTTGGTTTACCAGGAGGGCCAATAGTTTTAGAGGCTTTGTTGGAAAAATGAAAGACATGAAACCTGTTTCAATAAATCATACAATAAAAGAAAATAGTTAAACCAACAAATGGTTCTATTGTCATGTTAGAAGGAACAAGAGAGGACTGAGTAGATGAGATAGATTGAACAAGAAAAGAACGAGCAAAACAAGAAGACCAATGAGCCATTGCAAATGAATGTTGAGACCTTGGAACCCCACGAAAGAAGAAATTGAAGGTTGGTTGAGAACCAAAGAGCTAGAGTTTTCCCAGAAAGACAATAGAAACCCTAGAATCACACCTCACAAATATCTGGATAAATACGTGTTTATTGATTTACACGAAGTCTTTTTCTGTGATTTTCTACATCTACTACAGAATTGGATACTAAGGTTGAAGGATAGCCATGTGACGAACCAGATTAAACAACTAGATTGGAATCCAATACATATTGACCAATTACAGCAGGTGAACAACAAATTCACCCGTGCAATAGACTTTTGGCTTGACAGTATTGTGGCAGGTTTCATCACAGAATTTGCAGTTGACACAACGAAGTCATACAATGCAGTAGAGAAATAATTTCTATGCGGACCTTGAGGAAGGTACATTCAATCCTTATATACTTCTATTAAGATACTTCTATATAAAAAATGTGTAATGAAAATCGAATCAGATAGCTAAACTTCCATGCGTGCATGAGGGAAAGGGGGGAAACACTGATAGAGAGAGGATAAATGGAAGGAGGTGAGGATAAAGGAAAGAATATGGAGGAACCCTTGGACCTGATCATGATGAATGATGACCAACTCAAGTGGATCTTGGCATCATTAGGAACGACACGTAGCAGATTACCCTACCAATATAAGGTGAATACCAAGAAGAGAGTTGTAGCTGCGATGGAAGGCTTGGCGAGTGATGAGGAAGAGGTAGAGGATCTTTGGGCTGTGGAGAAGATTAAGAAAATCTTGTGTACAACATATCAGAGGAAAATGAGAGGTCCAAGAATGGGAGGAGAAGGAAACCATCCTATCCATATCAATGTGAGTGTGGAACGCATAAACCCATGTGTGACTAATACACCAAAGAGAACACCACCATTTAGACAACCAAAGTTCGGAGGAAGTTTGAAAACAAGAAGTACATCTACACTAGGAGAAACAACTAGAGGAGCCAGTTTAGGCAACACTAGTCAAGTATCTACACCACGTGAAGGAGGAAGTAGTTCAATATTTAGAATGGAAGGACACGATCCCACTATCAGGTTACTAGAATTTTGAGGAGAAGCAACAAAAGACTTGGAGAAGCATTTGTTCATTTTTGCAAAGATCTAGGAATCCAAGCAAATCACTGATGAAGAAACCAAACTTACACAACTAGCAATTATGCTAAGAGACCGTGCACTAGACTGGTACATGAGTCTAGACACAAACAATGCCCCTCAGACGATGAGGACATTGGAAGACATTAAGAAGCTACTGATTAATGAATTCCAGAAGCTAAGCTTAGAGGAACAATACATGAACAAGATGACCGATATAAGACAAAAACCAGGAGAGTTTGTATGGGAGATTGACCAGAGATTCAAGTGACTAAAGGGAAAACTAAAATACCTTATGACTGAGATGAAACATCGACACCTGTTTGTCAACTCACTACTCCCACACTTAAAATATCCCTTACGACAATAGAAATTTCAAACATAGGCAGAGGCTCTACAGGAAGCCTTGCAACTGGAAGAAAACCAATACCAACAGATGACCCCCACTATCAAGGAATTGAAGGAGGATTTGAAGAATTTAACATTTCAACTAAACCAGAATAAGAACAAGGAAAAATAAGAAGTCGTTTGGTGTACCGCATGCAGGATGGAAGGACACGACAAGAACGAATGCCCAACATTCGCGCAATACATGGAAACAGGTATGACAAATAAACTACCACAGGGAGGATTATGGTGCAAAATATGCAAGAAACTAGGTCACGACCCTTATCACTGCATGATGATGCAAAAATATCAAACAGTTCCAAAGAATTCATATTGAACCTTTTGTAAGTCAGTAGGCCACGATGACAAAGATTGTAGAACTATGGAGGTGATGCAAGAAAGAACATAAGATGCATACAGGGAACAAACCAAAATAATGACTGGGCAAGCAATGCCACAGTTCAATCAAGCTCCATTTCCATACAATACTGTGCAACAAAAGTACAATATTGCGCAACAACCATACAATAACGTACAGCCACAATACAACACAGCATAGCCCTAGTACAATACCTTGCAGTACAAATATGCACCACAGTATAACGCCCCGAGAGGCGATCGAGCAGGCTACCGAGGCGGAGGATGAGCCAGAGGATGTTTCAAACATGGTAGAGGACCAATCACATGTCACAATTGTCAGCAACCGAGACATTATGCTTGGGAATGTCCACTTCCACCAGCAACTTGTATGTATTTCCGCACATCAGACCACAAGACAGAGGAATGTCCAACACTACTAGTAAAGATTTAGGAAAAGAGGAACCAGAACAATCAGAATGTCCAATGGATTTCATCCGAATCTAGGGAGGATGGATAAAACATCAATATAGTCACTCATGGAGGAACAAAAATAGGAAGTGATGCAGTTCGACAGGAACCAACATAGAAGCAATGGGTAAGGAAGAACACCGAACCAAGAAAGCAGTTCGACGTGCCAAAAGAAAAGGAGACTTTTAAGGAAGTCAGACAATAATTTCAGAAGGAGGACACAACGTTGACTTCAACTATGCAACCATTCAAGGAAGCTCCAAAATATGGGATGCCCCCATCATTAGATCATACCAACAGAATGCAACCCAAGGGACAAGTAAGTACAATCAAAGGCTTTTCACAATCATGCATGAAAGTATTAAGTGATCCTTCATCTATGAAAATATTGCAAAACATACTAGATAAATGTAGTATCGAGACAAAAGAAAATATAAAAACCGTCAATCACCTACACACCCAAAGAAGAACAATTAGGGAATTTAGACTAAATTCTAACATTATGGATTTAGACATGGGAGACATTATAATAGACCTAGGATTTGAAGTGAATGTGATACCAAAGAAGACATGGCAATGTATGGGAGAGCCAACATTGGGATACTCAAATGTCCAATTAAAACTAGCAAACCAGCATAGAGTCCTACCAATAGGTAGACTAAAAGGAGTGACAGTAGATCTTGATGGAGTGTGCACTAAAGCAGAATTTGAAGTCAATGAAATAGTGGATGACACAACACCTTAGCTGACACTGCTTGGTCTGGATTGGGCATTTGACAACCAGACCATAATCAATTTGAAAGCCAGAAAAATGACATTTGAATCTGGAGAATACAGGGTCATAGCCCCACTAGATCCATCAGAAAGGGAGAGATTCGTAGAACCCACTTTCCTGGACTTAGAGGAGATTGTCCAGTTGTATAGAACAATTGTGCGCGATGAGGATTACGTAAACCCAACTGAAGATGGGGTACTCAGTTGGTGGAGCATTACTTCATGCGCAACAGATTCAGACACCAGGTTATAAAATTGGCAACAGAGACTACACAAAGTATCCATGCGAAGATGTGAAAGAATAGACCACACAGTAAGATGGGTAGGCACACAAATCAGAGAACCACCCAGTTTCCATAGAATAAATGATTTGGAAACATTCTTGATACAATACGAAGACAAGGTATTAGAAAACCAACGATTGTTAGCACTTGAATTAGCACTTATGGCCACACCCAAAATATGGTGGGGCGCACATAAAGAGACCATTACAGACTGGTACCAATGTAAGAGACTACTGCGCATAAGGTTCGGTGTAGAACAAGAATACAACAAACATAAAAAATATCAAGGACAAGAGGCACCAATAGAACACTTGGTGAAGTGAAAAACGTTGTGGAAAATGACACCACCAGAGGAATGAACTCATCACTTCATACATACTTTAGAGGGCATACCAGAGAACTGGTATACGGATCAAGAATTGCACAAAGGAACTAAAACATGGAGGAAAATGCAACAAAACTTCACAATCATTTTCTCATTCGAGCGTGAGAACCCCAAAATAGATGCAACTCTCAAACGAATCAGAGGAGTAAAATTCGTCAAACAATTGGAAATAGAATTTATCATAGAAGAGAAACAACAAAATAAATAAATAGTCAAGGAACTACTGTCATGTTATCATGTACAGGAGGAAGCACCAGATGAAGATGACCCATGTGACATTCAAATCGAAGAAGTAGAAGGCAAAAGATATGTGGAAGGACCACCCGTGGATTCTTAGGCTACCATTAGATTAAGATAGCACATGATGACAAACACAAGACCACGTTTTTGATGGAATGGGGATCTTTTCAGTACACATTCATGTCATTTGGACTGAATAATGCACCCAAAATATTCTCCAGAGTGGTCATCGCAACATTTAAGGAATCCATCCATCAGTTTCTCGAAGCATACCTAGATGACTGGATAGTTTACAGTTTCTTGAAAATCCATGTGGAAGTGTTACGACTAATGTTAGAGATATGTAGACAATTCCATATATCACTGAAACATCAAGAAATGCATATTTGGAACAACGTTTGGGATACTATTAGGCCATATAGTATGAAAACAAGGCTTTTTAGTGGATCCTCCCAAGATCGTCATCATTGTTAACTTACCATCACCAAAATAACTCTGCCAGCTAAGAGAAACATTAGGGCACACATGATACTACAGGAAATTCATTAAAGGGTATGCGCAGATCAAAACCCCAATGGAAAAACTATTAAGGAAGAATACAAAGTATCAATAGAATGATGAGTGTCAACATGGTCTGGATACTCTAAAGGAAAACATGGTTACCGCACTAATATTAGTATTTCTAGATTGGGAAAAGACATTTCATGTGCATGTAGATGCATCGATGATAACACTAGGAGTTATCTTAGTGCAACCAAGAGTAGGAAACTTGGATCACCCAATAACATTCACAATCAGAAATTTATCAAACTCAGAACATAACTATAACATGACAGAGAGAGAAGGCCTAGCTATTCTTTGCACTACATAAGTTCATACATTACCTATTGGGAAAACACTTTAATATGTTTACAGATCACTCAGCCCTGAAATACCTAGTCAATAAGACAGTGTTGCAGGGGAGAATCTGTCGATGGTTACTACTATTTCAATAATTTAATTTTGAAGTAATAGTTAAACCAGGGAAACTAAATGAAAGACTTGACCACCTGTCCAGGGTCCCAAATGGAGAAGAACCTATGAATTTAGAAGACAACTTTTCAGATGCACACTTATTCTCAGTACAGATTGTTGATGACTTTTTCGCAGAGATCATTCAATACTTAACTACAGGTACTGTGTCGCAAGGATATACCACCGCGTAGAAAAAGAACTTGGTAGTCCACGCAACCAAATATCAATTGATCAGGGGACACCTATACAATATGGGCACAGAAAACATCTTACGAAGGTACGTATTGGAGCACAAACGACCAAGAATTTTAGAAGAATCCCATGAGGGAATCACAGGAGGAAATTATGTAGGAAAAGATACCACGCAGAAGGTACTACGCACAGGACTATGGTGGCCAATGATTCACAAGGACTTGAAAGAGTATTTTCAAAGATGCGACGTCTGTCAAAGGGTAGGAAAACCTAATAGAAGGGACAATATGCCACTACGACCACAAGTAAAATTACAGGCATTTGATAAATGGGAAATCAAATTTGTGGGACCAATTAACCCACCAGCCAAAAGAATAGGGGCAATATACATTATCAGCATGATGGAATACCTAACAAGATGGGTGGGAGCCGTACTAGTAAAATATTGCAACGTAGAGACAACTTCACATTTATTCTTTGAACAAGTCATCACTAGATTTGGGTGCCCAAGATTTTTTATGAGTGGCCAAGGAACACACTTCATAAAAAACACCATCCGCGCATTCACTAAATATTTTGAAGTTCATCACTAGAAGAGCACACCATATCACCCACAAACAAATGGCACAGTAGAAGCCTTCTACAAAATTCTAGAAAATGCACTGACAAATATTTGTAACGTCAACAAAGATGACTGGGACCTCAAAGTACTAGCAGTATTATGGGTGTATAGGACCACATGCAAAATGTTGACAGGGCACACACCATTCAAGCTAGTCTATGGCCAAGAAGTAGTAGTGCCATTATAATTTTTAGTACCCATCTTATGCATAGCAACTATCACACATATGAAAGAACGAGGCATAGTACACGAAAGATTGAATCAATTATTGTCAATGGAGGAAGATTGAATCCTGGCAGGATTCCATAAACAAGTGCAGAAAGAAAGAGACAAATATTGGCATGATCGACACATCAAGAAGAAAACGTTTAAGGAAGGATATCTAGTATTTGTCTATGACAACAAGTCATTTTAGCACCTGGGGAAGCTCATAATGCATTGGTTAGGACCATACGAGGTAAAATACATCACAAACGGAGGAGTTGTACAGTTAAGAGATTTAGCAGGCGTAGAACTCATAAGAATGATCAATGAGAGCCAATTGAAGTTATACAAGGACAGTCGACTACCCACCATGTAGTAAAAAAAAAAAAAAGGAACAAAAAGGAAACAAGACTAAAAAGCAGGCAACATGCCTGTTAGCACTCCGCAAATCTATTTGGCTGATAAACAAATGACAAAGGTAAATTTTTCAACCAACTTTGAGACCCAAACTAGCCTTTCGGATCTGGAGAGGGCTCTCTCAGAAATGGCACAATCTTTGTGCAGGATATGGCTTTGAAAACAATGGCTAGATTTAACATTGATGGTAAAAATGGTTTCTGGTTATATTGGCACGGAAAAGTAAAACTTGGTCTATGGGGTCGATCTGAGGAAGAGACAAAACAAATGACTCAGTGACTATATTCGAGAGGATAAGGCTAGGCGGGCAACAACCTTTAGTGTAAACCGTAAAGTGTGTCAGGAGAAAAACACAACAAGTAACTCAATAGTGTCGTTGTGGACGAATTCGGAGTTAGCTTGAGAGGAAAACATTTTGTCTAAGTGGCGCAAACAAGGGGAATTGTACATAGAATCCATAGGTTCAAAAATTTGTTCCTAAATAGATAGTATGATATATGAAATAAAATTTAACATGAAACACAGATGAAAATAAAGAGACACAATACATCCGACTATCACAACTAGAATCTTTTCAACAAATCACATGACCTTTGCATTAAATTTCGGTCAAAAACTCAGATTACATACAATAGCAGTCGTTTTCTCAAAATTGCCAACCAACCATGTTTACATGAAAATGAGCCCCATATATAGAAAAATAATGTCACCCTTGACTGTTAGGGTCAAGATACTATTTCCTGTAATCATGGATCTATTTTCTTTGAAAGAGAACAATAACTTCAATGGATTCACTAAAAATAGAAAACCCGACTTTGCCAAATCATAATCGTAACCAAAATATTCTTTATAGTAATTGATCATGATCCAAATTAGACCATATGGTTACGATGAGCCATCATTTTCATTTTTGGACACTCTGTCATCCCTTTACAACAAGTTTTCTATGAAACAATAACCTATAGCAAAAAACACAGTAGAATGCACAATAAACTGGTAAAATAGGTGTTAAATATGACATCGTATCTCACTTATAATTTTTTTTTTTTAGAAACTGAGAGAGGTTTTTGTAGATAATATTTTTATAAATAAAAACCTCTCTCGGCTTCTTGAAATTCATCTCCAAGTGGCTGGAAATTGATATTTAATTTTACCACTAAACCAATAATTTGCATAGTGCGACTTGTGGCCTGTGTGCAGGAGAATCCACTGTGCGGAAGCATCCTATGCATGCCATCCCACTGTGCAAAGAAATTCATTGCATGACAAAATCCTATGCATGACAGCCCACTGCGCGATGAAATCCACTACATGACAACCTTCTTTGCGTGACAACATCCTAAGCGTGACAACATCCTCTGCGTGACGACATTCTCAGCGTGACAACATCCTTTGCGTGGCAACATTCTCTACGTGGTGCGTAGTGAATTTTGCAGTGCGCAATGAATTTTGTAGCGTGCATTTGCAAATTGGAATGGGATTAAATAAATGATAAGATTCCTTTTGAAAATGGCCCTTGGATATGTTAGATGATGCCATGAATAAAAAAAACATGGGTGCTGACAGGAATAAATTTGCAAATTTTTGAAAAACCTCTAACCTTAGCCATGAAAATCATGGTGCTAACAATGCCAAAGATATAAAGGCCACATGACATTCGAAACACAAATTTGGAAAAGGCACGAACAACGATTACATATAGAGGGAAAATAACTGGGAAACGGAAGGTCGACAAAAGCAGTATGACAGGACAACACTAAATGGAATTAAAGAACGACAAGGACTGATGGGACATCACATTAAACATGCCAACAAGAGACAACAAAGAAAATGTAAGGTCAAGTATGAAACTGTCGTAGATGCATTGAACCCACAATTATGATGCATTAAACACATAATGGAGGAAGCGTCCTCGACAAGCTTTGTGACCAGCCCATACAACATGTAAGTATGAGAGCGACTGGTCTATTCATGAAAGGAAAACATAGAGAGAGTAATAGCAGTCGAAACGACCAAGCGAGACCACAGAAATCCCAAAAGTTATTCAAACTTAGAAAACGTTTGACAATCACCACTATGGCACCACCGAAGCCAGTAGAAGCAAGCCAGACAGCCAGACCAACCAGGGTTCAAACGAGGTCATGGGGACCACTGGAAGAGAACGAGTAGAAGCAGTCAGAGATTGTCAACATTGATGATATCCCATCCCCGGAGAGGACACTGGTGAACTCTACACCGATACTGGAAGAAATTTAGTAGCCACAAGTAGAGGCCATGAAAGTGGATATCCTAGCAGTGGCGTAGGATCCTCAGAACGAGGAAGTGGAAACCCAATAGAAAGTGCATCCAAAAATCACCGAAGAATCCCTAGAGGTTAACAGAATGACACAAAATCTGGAAGCACCAACACAACCAGACGAGTCACAAACAAACATCTCGGGTCAACCAGCAGAGGAGAATGTTGTGAATGCCTTAGCTTGGCCAGAATGGCTGATGGGGGAACAATCAGAAGTTGTTGGAACTTCGAACCAACCACCGTAGAAGGAAGACAAATTTCAGATACCGAGCTCACCCCGTAAGAAGCCTACAACATAAATTGTTCTACCACACATACCAGCTGGAGTACAGGTAGAACCAGAGATACTGGGTCATGTTGAGAAGCTCAAGTATTCTAACCATGACGTATTAGATGAAACCAAGTTCTCATAACTAGCACAGAGGGTCTTTATGCATACCATAACCGTAAACCAACTTGGAGAAATTATTAACCAACCACACCAGTGGGAAGTTGGGTTGGACATAACAAGAATCTTAGGTTTGTTGAAGCTACCACATTGTGGAAGAGGCCAATACGCAACAACATGCGTCAAGAAGCTATTAGCAGTCACACATGGAGGGGACAAATGGCTGGACAAACCTGTCCCCATAATTGTTGAGCTTATCGCACAAATCACAGGGTTACCAACCCGGGGTATGGATCCTGCATTGATTATGGACAACAAATCCAAGGAGAAAGTGTTGGCAGAAGAAATGAAGAAGAAATATGGCACTGATAGGGAAATGAGGGACATCATAATCAAACGAATCAACAACATAGCTACACAATTGGGCGCAAATATCTTATCTTTAAAAATGATTAGAAAATTCCACAAAGAGGAAGTACCAACATGAGTCATTGTAGTTGTAGCTCAACGCACAAAAGGCACCTCTATGAGCTGGGTTCCATATCTATTGAACTTATTTCAAGAGGACTGGAAGGATGCACAGGACCTAGGCACAGAGTTTCATTACTCATGGTTGATTAACCTAATAGCCTTCATGGGATGGCGAGAACCATGGTATGTGATCTTTTGTACCAGACCACAACTAATGGGAGCGAGATACCTCTTACTGAGATTTGGGCCACAGGCCAGGCATAAGAGGGAGAATGGAATAATATTCAAAGCATACCTATGGGATATATAGGAAGCTATCACCCAATCATGGAGAATAACACCAGAGGCTATCGCGCGATATGCAAACATCACCAATTTTCAGGCCAAAATACAGACAATGTGGATATGACCAAGGTAGGATCGAGATAAATAGTGGCTACATATGAGCTACTACATCCCAAAGGGTGATATCGACATGGTCATCAACAAATAAACCGATGAATGGAGGATCCCAACCATTACCCGGGAAGTACCGGAAACAACAACAGAAGGAGAGGCAAAACAAGTGGAAACACATCCTCCAGAAATCCAAGTGCCCTAGAAACCACGAATGGGCCAAGGCAAGACGACTCGGGAAGATGAAGGGTCAAAGAATATAGGGACCCAGAAGGGGAAGAAATATACTACACATCCAAAACAATCTAAGGGAGCACAAGAGACCTCCCCAAACCCCATCACACAGGAACCAGGGGGAAATAAGAGACTAGTCGTGTAGGCAGGAGGCATTCGCAAGAAAACAAAGGCACATCAAGCATCACTAGACTATATGATCACAAAGGATGATGGGGAAAAGATAGTCAGAATGGTCCAATATTGCTTAGCAGAATATTTTGATCATGAAACACATCACAGGGATCGGTTGCAAAATAGGGACCACTGAAAAAAGAACTGGTAGAAATGGGACAGTCCCTCAAGAATTTTGGGGAATCACAGACAACAAGAAGAAGCAGAGGCATAGAGCCATCGATAATACAAACCAAAGAAAGATTGGGGGTAGAAGAACGAGACCCAATACACTCCATGCCACATGCAAACACAACGATTTACATCAAACCTAACATGTTGCGCATGGATAAAATCATGGGGCTGACACCCCTGAAGGATTTGGAACACATCTAATTGGTATTGACACGAATGCCATTAAGGGCACTACACAAATTTCAAGTTAGTGTCGACCACGAGGTACAGTCTCGTGCACATAAAAACTTAGTCGATCTACAAAAATAAACAAAGAAGCGCGAGGCCCTAGAAAATGTCCATGTGTAGGACAAGCTCGAAATTCAGGAGGAAAAAGAATGCAATAATGAACTGGAACGAAGAGTGGGGGGATTTTTTGAGAAACTCCCAAGCACCGTGCAAGGGAATGAACTCCTAGTAGCAAGAAAGATTGACCAGATTGCAAAGACAATTGATCAATATCATAAGGATATCGAGAATATTCATGAACAACTCACACCAAACACTCCACCGATAGTGAAGGAGAAAAGGAAGCAAGAGGAAACAACGCAGCTGCAGGAGATGGAACAACAGGTTATCACAATAGATAAATTGCTCGATAAAGTTGCACACCTTTGGATAAGGTTGGAGGAGGCTCCACAGGTCCAACGTTGGGACAAGGAAGATGAAAGGATCAACGCAATGATCCAAGAAATCAAACAGAGGCAGAAGACCATACCAATCCCAGAATGAGTCAAAGGGATGTAGGAGATGAAGAAGATGCAGGCATAACTTATCATTGTGCAAAAACAGAAACAGGAGCATCAGGCTCAAATAGAGCCACCGTAGGAAGAAGTAGTAGAAATACTCACATAGGAAGAAGGAGATAAAACAAATATATCATGGACCTAGACCGAATGTGCAAGATTCCTGAGCAACGAAGTGGCAATTTAGGTAGTAGACACCATCAAGGAGAAGAATGTGTAAACATTGACAAAAGCAGTAGATCTCAAGGAAAATTTCTAGATGATCACCAAGGAGATCGAAGAAGCTCAGAAGGATTAGGTGACTTGGGACAAGTCACATGTCAGTGTTGGGGGCCTGTTGGCACAAGGCCAAAGTGGAAATATGGATGATCGTGGGAAATAAAGCATGCATAAATGGAAGTAACAGCTGGAAGGTAACACAACACGCATGCATGTAAGAAAGCGTGCACAAGGAAAGCGACATCTGGAGGAAGAACAACACGTGTGAATGGGAGGAAGACCTAACGTTGGTAGGGTTAGGGTTTTGGTAATACATTATAAATTGCTGAAGATATCGATATATATAAATAGAGATATGCAGGTATCATATAAGAGTTGATTTTCTTTTGTATTAGTTCAACTTTTGTAATGTTCTATCGTAGCTATGTACGAGTTGGTGCGTTATGTAATGTTGCTAGGAACCAATTTTGTAAGTTGTTGAGCTAAGAACAGAGGAGAGGAGGAATATCTAAGGATTAGATCACAGGCTGTGGAGCCTAGGGAAATTTAGTTTTCCTCATACAGATCTTACCCATCAGAGGGAATTGTAAGTGCAACGCTGGAGATGCAAAACTACCATGATAAAAGAGCCAAGAGCCAAATCTTTGTGAACATAGACCAGGAGGGGGTGAACCATGGTAATATCTATGTAATGTGATGAATGCATGTATATCTTTGTTTTCTTTCAACAGTTGATTGTTATGCTTAATGAATGAGTTAATACATTGTTACAGAATATGATTACATTGTTTGGGAAACAAACTGCGAAAGATAGATGCATACCCGTGAGTAATAGTAGATTGAAATCATGATTCGTAGTATATGGCTCGTATTAATAAAACCCTATCTCATACTCAATCCTAGGATGTAAATTCCTAAGTATTACAACCACCCATTTAAAGCTATCTCAGGTGAGACTGCATAGTGCACTCGGTGTACTGTGTTGCCTTCTGGTTTACTTGGAGGGTCGATACTTTTAGAGGCTTTGTTGGAAACCTGAAATACATGAACCCTAGGTCAATAAATCATATCGTAAAAAAAGAATTTAAACCAAAATTAATGTATCATAAGGTGGAAAACCTAGCAGGAAAGAACTCCGATCATTCGACCTCCAGAAAGTTGGCTCCTTCAGGAATTTTCCAAGCGACAAATGCAATCAAAACGATCAGTCAACTAAATTAGAATTCATATCTCAAATACTGAACTTCATGAAAATCCTTCTCCAGTTCATTGACAAGGTCCATGACACATTTTCTTGCAAGGTCCACCACAAACTTGGTGACCTATGTGGGGTGATTCTTCCTTATGAGCTTTCCAGCTATGAGTTGGAAAGCGAGGCACACTGTACCATACTAGATAGAGGCTACCTTGTAACATCTATTTCCTTTTTCAACTTCTCCATAAGATTCCTTGATGCACTGTGCGAGGGAGCAGTCTGAGGCCTTCCCCAGATAAAACTGTTGAGGGTCAGGTCCCTTCATGCTTAATCCTATAATCTGGTGGATCAACACTGGATCCATAGTAATCCTCAGGTTGAGCCACAAGTATCCACCATGATAGCATGACAAGAGGAGTTTAAATCAAGTGTTAACCTCCTGGTGACAACCAAAATGGGGAATATTCATCACATTTAACATAGTGGACTGCGCCAGTCCCTTAATCCATGGATGGGAGACGAGGCAAGGCTTCTTCCCAGTTGACTTTGTCAAGTATCGGTGGGGTGCTATCATAGAATATTTATTTCTGTCTCCTAGGTTGAAGTCGTTGTTCCTCAACAATGGGATCTGTCCCAACTGACTCCCAACTACACGTATTCCCTTCAGAATGTACACCGTGAACAGGGTGTACTCATAGTCTCATGGGATGTTGTCACAGTTAATTGCACTAGCCAAGGGTGGAATTTACTCGGGTAGGATCAAAGGGATTTTCTTCTCATTAGCCAAATCGTCGCGGTGCTTACTTCACTGCCAAGTCATGGGGTTAACACGACTAGAACAACGTCCAGTCGAAGGGGAATCCTATAGTCCCCTAGTTGAGGATGCCTAGACACCTTCAGATAACTGTCTGTTGTCCATTATCTTCTTGAGGAAGTCCTTGAAAGACTTCTCTAATTCACTAGGTTTGCTCAACATTATCACTTTTAAACAGATAGGTCAGGGTAGGCAAACAGATAGGCAGGGTAGAAAAACAAATGGTGAGGTCTTAGCTTCAGATAACATAAATCAACACTTAGAAAATTCTCTATTAGCTCAATCAATCACAGGTGGAAAAAAGTGGTAACACAACTCGACACCTAGACAATTCTATGTTAGCTCAATCAATCACGGGTGGAAAAAAGTGGTCCCAGCGCAGCATCCGATGGGTTAAATAAGCGGGGCCTTGTAACAGATTCTTATAATGGGCAGGAATGCTTCCTTCAATGTGAATCTGTCTGTTATGGCATAGTCTCAACATCCCAAGAGCGTTCCATCCACCCATAAATGTGTTTCCTAGCCATTACGAAGCATCATTCTACTGGTCGGGGCAGCTTCAACGGTCATATAGCTTCACTAGGGAGAAGTCCCATTCTACATGGTCCTGCTATTCTGATGAGGTCAAATATCATGAACCTGCCTCCTGCAAGGTTCCAGTCTGTGAAGTCTTCCATATGTTCTCTGTAGTTTCTTGTAGCTTTTCTAACTTGGATTTCTTTTTATTGAGCTTCCTTTCCTTCTTTCCTATGATTTGAGTCTCTCTAATTGTTTATGGATTCCTATTTCTATTATTATTCTTATCTTCTCCTAGCGTAGTGAATTCACACTGTTGTTGTTCTCTCAAAGGGTCTGTAGTCAATATACCCTCTTTTAATACTTCCTGGGTGGACATACTTCTTTCTTGCATAGATAGGTCCTTCAAATATTTTTGCATTCTTTCAACCTTGACAACTAATTCTCTTGCCTTCTGTTGCTTCGACTTATCCTCTCATTCTTCTATTAGTTGATCTATTTTTCTAGCTATGATATCCCTTAGTTCTTGCTTTTTATTTTCTGTAGCTTCTTCCTCTATTTTTCTTCCGATCTTATCCTTCTCAAGCGAATTCTTAACTAGAAAAAGTGGGAAAGGGGCGTTGTTCTCAAAAAACTTAATGACTTCAAATTTCTCTTCAGACGATGTTCCATGAATAATAATAGGTACATTAGTAACTCTTCCACATAGGTTTATCATCTTTCCCTTAAACAAGCCTATCCTTCCCAATGAAGGTACCATAGTAGGATTTCCCAAAATTTTCCAAGTTTCTTCTGTCATAATATTCACTTGTGTTTCTTCATCCCAGACACAGTCTATGTCTAAGTCTTCTATTCTTGTATTTATGTGTTGTTTTACTTTCAAGATCTCTGGTAAACTGACATCTATGTGAGCATCCATCATTTCTTTCAACTATAATAATATATTCTAAGATTTCTCTTTATGATTCTCAAACATACTCTTAGTCTCTTGAATTTTTTCGTAGTTTTATTGTCTCATGTTCATTCGTTCAACTTTAGCAATCATCCTTGGAAAATCCTCAACCTCATGACCAACAATATTACAACAAATACAAATAGGACCTATACCAGGGAATTCCTTAGCAAGATGTCCTAGTATTCTGCAGTTATAACACAAATTTAATCCTTTTCTCCCTTTAAATGTTCCCCAACTTATTCTGTATTGTGCACTGGGATCACAGTGTTGGACTTGCATTTTGTAAAAAAAATTATAGGTTCCTGCATCCACTTATTAGTCCAAAAATTCTTTCTATGCATAATAATGACATATCTTTATTTATTTCCATTAAATTTACTCAAATCAACTCTTTATTCCAACTACACCCTAGCCTTCGGACTATGACAAAATCTATTAAACATACTTAAATTCATGCTTTCAAAAAAAAAAAAAAAATCACCTATCTTACTCTTATCAAAGCACAAAGATTAACCTCTTTTAAGATCTTACCTCTTTTCTTCAGATTGAACTTCTTTCTTAGCACAGATCTTCACCACTCAAGTAGAGTATTGTGCACTTAAGCAACATATCTACGCACAAAGATTCTCTTTTCTTTACTTCAGTTCCCAACAATCACAATTTCAGGTCTCGACAACAGAACCATTTGTTGGCATAGGGCAAGACCCAGGGTTCAACACTTAATAATGCACCAACAAAACCCTAACTATTGACCCTTTCAGCAACATCTACAAAGCAGGTGAAGTCTCACCCGAGGTAGAAGCAGGGGGGGTTACAGGACACAGGTGTATGTAACCAAGATGGGACAGATATATGTGATAATAACACTTCACATAATACTCTATTAACACTTAAAGCTGATATGCATTAGTTCATTAGTTTTATTAACATCGCAAAACATACTCAAAGATAGATCAGCATAGTAACAATAAAGATAAATCACTTCAACCACTTAGCACATGACACCGAGTTAGATCTAACATTCATTCATCTTTAGCACAAGTAAAGCACTAAGAATCAACATATCTATATATCATGCATACTAATCAAATAACTGAGCATATTCATAACATAAACAAAATAGCACAAAGTAAACCAAAGAAACAAGATATATGTGGTTCACCCTAGTGTGGGGCTACATCCACCAACTGATTTTTCTTCTTTATTATTCTTCAATCTCTTACATTCAGTGACTCCTGTGCACTAATCCACAGAGTCGAGCTTCGCATAGGACAAGATATCTGCACACTAAGCACCAGATCCTCCTTCCAACTAGGTCAAGGCACTGAGCCAACTCTCTATCAAGCACATATCCTTAACACAAAGACATTCCTTTTCACTAAGCTAATCACATTACTTGCACTTAGCTCCCAAAACCCTTCTCCAATGCCCTCTTTTCTACCATACATTCTTACTTATTTATATTTTTACAATCCCTTTCAAAAAGGCCTAATCATGGGTAAACCCCATGGGCCGACATCCCATAACCCTTTACAAAAACCCTATGGACCCCTTACTGGGTCCACATAGCCCACAAAATCGGTGATATCCACGATCTCAACTTTGCTTGGGAGATCCTTTCTCGACCAACCTATCAAAGTCCAAAAATGGTCCAAACTTGACCAAGGTTTCCTCAAAACGTGGTCGAGGGACAACAATGCATAAAAACTACTATTCTAGGTCCTTCATTGCATTTCTCGGCCAATATCTTCTACACGTTCTAAATTGGGTTATGGTTCTTATTCCCTCTTTCCTACTGCTTCTCAAGTAGTCGAGGATAGTCTTTTGTCCCATGATCCAGTTCTCTAGATTATGCATAGGTTTTACAAAGACATAGGTAGTCACAAGCTAAGTGTCCCAATTGATTACAATTGTAACATATTATTTGTCCTCTACCTCCTCTGCCAAAATTTCCTCTGCCTCAACCTCTACCAAATCCTCCCTAGTTTCCTAGATTAAATCATCCATTATTGTTATAATGTGGATCATATCCTTTTGTCAAAACATTCTCCTACTAAACCCTATACATATCTAAAGTTATCTCTCTCATAAAATATATTGCAAGACAATCCTTCTTTTCATTCCCTACTAACTTGAAATAATTACAAAATGAATTCCTTGGTGTACTCAGGTTTTTCTGCAGCAATGGAGAATCATGTGGATGATGTCCCCACTTCTTACATATTTCACAGTATCCGCCCCTTGGTAATGGATTCAATTCTCCTGATTCCAAATATTGTGAAAATACTGGGTATTCATCCTTATGGTGGCCTTCAGTCCTACACTTGGTACACCATACTTTTCCCCGCTTCTCCTTCCCTTTTGTAAGATTTTCTAATTGAATTGTTAAGGAAGATAATTGTTTCTAGACTTGTGCCATCCCCCCCCATCCCCTATGGGAGATGCTTATAGATTCATCACAATATCCAAATATTCAGGTTGTGACACAACCTTCTATTGAATCAATGGTCGATGAATGTGTGGTAGTAGCCCTGCAATAAACCATTCTTGGTGATGTTGATTGCAAATATGGAATATCAATCTACCCTTAAAATCCTTGAATCTTTGATCATAGTCCCAAACTGACTCATTCTATACTTTTTTTATTTCCTTCAACTCTGTAATGTACTGTGACTCAACTTTTGTATTCTTGAACTCTTTAAACAATGCTTGTCTAATTTCTTCTAAATTCCTCACTTGTTTTGTAGGTGTAGTACTATGCAGTTTCATGTACCAGACTAATACGATACCTCTAAATGTGGTTTCCAATTGTGCAATATTTCCATCCTCATCTTGGAAATAGATGTTTTTCTGGGTCCTCTTACCCAACTCCTTGGAATTCATATAGCCTCAATGTGTTGTCTAACCCTGCCATGTTATTTGGTGTTGTACCTCCTATTGAGGGGTCTTAAATCCCTTTAACTCAACAATAGGAACCAAACCTTCCACTGAGGCCCAATTAGAATCTGCAACGTTTAATGGTGGAATGGTTCTCCATATCTATGTGATCCGACCAATTAATCGATGGTCTTTATGTAGTGATTGACAATATTTCTTCTTATGAAATCTCCTCCTTCAGGTTGGACGTTCTCTTTTTGTAGTTTCTCTTATAGGTGGGACCAATACAAGATAAATGTTGGTATAAACCAGTTGGGTAACAAAGGGAAAATTATTAAATACCGAGGAAGGATGATCTTGGGATAACCCTCATGCTCAAGCATGCAGACAATAATTATTAAACCTATGACAAGCCTAGTACTAATACATTAACGTGCTGGTGTTACAATCATTGGCTGAGATAAAATTATTATAAGAAAACATACATGCAATAAACGATGGAAAGCAAAATAGTTTCCTTAGATCTAATCATTGATCACACGTTAACACCACAATTTAATTTTCATCATTAGAGACAAGAACTATAAAAATATTGAATTAGATAACTTATCAATATATTTAGAGGCTCTTACTCATTACAACATCCATTCATGAGATAAAAATAAGAAATAATTCTTCTTTAGATCCAATCATAGACACTTTTGATGAAAAACACAAACTTGTCTCTGGTCCTAAACATGACTTCTCAATTAAGGTATCTCCAAAATAGTTCTTTACAAATCCAAAAATGAGGTTCTTTGCAAAAACCATCGACCTATTCTAACAAGTCAATGCTCTTATTTATAACATATTATTAACTAAAAATAACTATCAAAAGTGAAATCTAAGTAAACAAAACATCGGCACATGACACTTTAATTTCTCATTCTTCTAAGAGTCATCAAATGGTTTCACTTGAGTGGATGAATCTTCTCGTACTCTGACCATTTGATGAAGAGATCATCACATGTGTTGGCATATAGGAATATGTGTTGATCCATTGGGGCCAAAAGGATCTCCTTTATCTCCACTGCCCATGCCTGATACTTGACTATCCTATCACTTAAATGCTACAACATTGTTCGAGCCTTGATCGGGTGTTCCATGAACTGTTGCACTTGATATGGCGCCATGTTATCCATATTTTATATTTCCGCAGTCCATGATGAGTCTTGTTCGGCATGTAATTTGACTATGTCATGTAAGTCAACAAAATCATCGAGTGTGCCGAATTCTAGAAGGATGATGTCTCTCATCACCCAATTGATATTGGTCCATCTCTTTTCTAACTCGACCCATTTCTCTTGGATTTCCCAATGAGGTTCTTGGGCCATTTTCACCCAGTATTTGATCGACTTCTTTATGCATTCGATGTTGTTATCCCTTAGTAACTGAATGTTGTGCTCTTTGACGTCTCAACTCGGTTGAATTGCGTTGATGTAATCGATCCTTTCCACTGCTTGGTGTTCTTTCTCATACCATATTTCCATATCCTTTCACGTCACCAATTCCATGAGGGTTTCTTCTTGAAAGTAGGCTATCCCCGCGGTGAAAAGGTGCCACTCATTCGTGAATTTATTGTAGGCATCCTGGAATTCACTTCTCAACAACACTGTGGGCTGTGTCGAGTAATGATAATATTTCTCTAAATGGTGTATATTCTCCAACTCCTTCGACAAAATGACCAAATCCTCTTCATCCTTCCTCTCTCTATTGAGGGTGGCATTTTTTATTTCCATCCCTGCGTCGATAAGCTCAGACATCTTGGCATGCTCCGTGCTAATCAATTTTTCCTTTGTGGTGATGAGGCTGGAGTTGTCCAGAGTAAGCCTCCTCTTCTTAGTGGTTCTCTTCATGATGGATTTACTCTTTCGGTCGTAGGTGATGGATTGTATATTAGCGACCTCATCCACGGGTTCAGGGATTTGATTCTCTCCCCATGTAAGCATGTTTCCCAGGCTCCCAATGGTGTAAATATGTTCAAGGCTGGGTTCTTGAACCTCTTATGTGTTCTTTGAAAGTTCAACCTCTGGTTGTTTCTCATCGGGAGGTAAAGTACCAGTCAAAATTGATGCATCAAGGGAAGACGCAGTAATTACTTGATTATCGGATGTTGAGATGTCGGTTTCCTATTATGGCACTTTCTCTTGTTGTTCTCTCGAACCTAGCTCATCCTTTGGGCTGTCCACTAAGTTCTCTGGCACATCGAGTAGCTTAGTGTCTAAGAAACTTTCGACCTCCTGGTCACTTTGTGGAAGACTTTGAGTTTGAGCATTGAGAGATGGGGAAGATTCTTTTTCGAGTTCCTTTTCGTTTGTGATCTATACCGGAGTCACCAGGGAAACCTACGAACTCTCCTCATCATCATAGATCATTATTAAGTCATGTAGGGAGTTTGGTGCACTTCCTGTCCCTCATGTCCTTTCTATAGCGAGTTGAGCTGAAACATTCCCTCGTGATCTGGGCTGTGGCTTTGAAAATTCGGGGTTTTTTAACCCAGTGATCTCTTCAATTTGTGTTGGCTCTGGGTCACTTGGACCTCCTCAGACTTTGATTGGATTGTCAACAAGGACCCTTGTCATCTCTATGAGGTCAGGGTCATTCTACAACTGATAAATTACTCTATGTGCATGTTCCATTAGGATAAATCCACTTGCTTGTGCCTCCGATGTTAAATAAAATCCCCTGTTCTGCACCTCTGTTGCTTCTGTCGCTTTTATTTCTTCCCTCAATCTAAGGGCCTTTTGAGCCAATTTATCTATTGTTTCCTCCTATTCATCCATGCTCATGGCTTTGAACCTGGTCATTTTTGGGTCGACCATCCTTTGCACCACCTCGTCCCAGTCTTGTGCATTCTCTGTCAAGACTTTGTCTTTGAAATTATAGTGTGGATATGACCAGCAGGATGATAACTGTGAAGCATGTTGCAGGACCAGGCCCTTTGGATCGTTCTTACTGAATCATCCTATCAAGAATCTAAATTCGAGTTGGCTCAACCCTTATTGCTTGTCTTGAGTGGTATCCTTTAACAAATAGAACCCTACATGGAAACCGTAGGGTATTAAAGCCCATTTCTTGTCTTTGACCAAGGTGGCATTATAGCCTTGCAATATGGTCTGATAACATATTTATCCTATGACGAGTCGGTTTGGGACATGATCTGGTAGGATATGTGGTGCTCCGGTGGCTTCGAAAACCCTAATGTAGGTGGCATGCTCATCCAAATACCAATGGTCTACATTGGTAATCATTTTCTTAGCTTCCATGATAGCCTTGGGCACTCCTTCTTAAAAAGAATGAAATAAATTTAGGTGATGAATTCATCGCAAATGAGGGAGTAATATCTCTTATACCTTTTTCCCCATATCATGCCAAAGTATACGTGGACTGGGAGCTCTGTAACATGCCATGTTAGATTCATGCTGATGAAGACGTTCCTAGTGCACATGAAATCAAGCAGGTATGAATCCATGTAAACATATTGTTTGCACTCTTTTCGTCGATGTGTGAGCAAAAAGTGAGTGCTTACATGCCTAGTTGGGCTCTGCTAGTCATGACAGCTGCATGGTAAAAGGTTAGAAAGAAAACAATAGAGCTATTAACAAGAATTAAATAAAAA
>ML788663.1:346952-370897 GCA_009831015.1 Picea engelmannii
GTACCTGGAGCAGACATTGGTCAAACTCACTCGGGCTCCTTGGAGGGTAAATCCACAATTACTGCGTGGAAGCTTGCACCAAGGCGTAAGTCCGTTAAGCAGGTCACCATTGTAACTGTTCCACCCTATCACCGCCCCTTCTGGACTTGATCACGCGACGTTGGATTTCATCACCAACTAGTACAATCATCAAAAGAAGGTCTTGTTTGCTTGGTTGTGATTCTTAGATTTGTTTTTAGCGTGTGCTGTTTCTTTTCGTTAGTTGGCCATAGATTTCTTTCGCCGACTCTTTTCCGCCAACATCGACCCTCCACGCCGCTCGCGGAGGTTACAGGGACTCCCTCCAGAAAATATGGAAGGAAATACCCCTTTACCCCCTCATTCTACAAAGGAATCCCCTCAACAGAGCGAGGTTCATAATACCACAACTTCCCAGGAAGAAGTTCCCATTCCTTTGGAGAATTTTCGAATTGTCTCAGAATATACGGAAGCTTATCGCATTCCAGAGGGATACGAATGACAGATCCTCCACCTGAATTCCACTGGAGAATTTGTTGTCATCAATCCTACCAACATTCCAGTCGGATCTTCTCAAAACCCTTTGGCCAGTGACCCGTTTTGGACTGCGTACGTCGTTCGAAGTCCACCACGCTTGGTGCAAGATCTTTATGGGACAGGAGAAGGTGTCGATGCACCTTTTTCCTACATTGTACCCCCAAATCACTTCACCAGTACTACCACTTTTACAGCCACACCAACCGTTGGTCCGAACATACCGTTTTTTGGCCCAAGGTCTACTATTCCCCTCTAGACAGCCCATTCGACAATGGCCCCGCACATTCCGACCATCCCTGCCGGTAATGCGGTAGTTAATCAAGCCCCGATTGGCACACCTGTAACACCAAGACCTACACTCCCTTTTGGATTTAGAGCACTGAATGCTTCTGCTGCCACCACTGCCCAAACTACTACCCAAATTATACCGGGAAGTTCCATACCTATCCAAAAACTCAGAGGGACTGGCCTTGATGGTCCTAACCCAATCAGTGGTACCGTTCAGTCATTGACATCTGGCTTTCAGATCCCAGGAACTCTACCTCAAACTGGGGGGCATCCTCCCTCCGGAGGACAAATTCCATTCGAAGGGAACCCTAATGCTGGGGGGCATCCTCCCACCATAGGACAAACTCCATTCGGGGGGCACCCCCAGGCTGGGGGGCAACCTCAATCTGGAGTACACCATCAACCACAAGGACAAAATGTGTCCACCGCACCCAATCTATGGAGCATCCCTTTTCAAGGAAACCCACATGCCTCCACGGGACAAAATGTTCAGACTCCGCAACCCCCCCTTATGGACAAATCCCAAACCCACCCTATAATCCACAAAACCCATTTGATTATCCTCCGCTTACAAACACTTCTCAAAACATCTCAAATCCTATGTACCTTGGTCAAAACCAACCTCACATGAGAGGGCCCACGAGTTATAATTATCCACATAACCCAGTATTGGGCCCCACTGGTGTCCCTCTGCCACACCAGCATTACCCACAGGTTAACTAACAACTACCTTTTCTAGCCACCCTGGACCTTCCAGACTTGTCTCGGTTAACGAATGATCCCATTTATCACTCTTCGGTTTGGCCAGCGATTCCAGCTAAACTTCCTTCTGATATCCCAAAATTTGACAGAAAGTCTGGAGAAGACCCAAAAAACCACGTGATGACCTTCCATTTGTGGTGTTCATCCAACTCCCTCATGGACGATTCGATTCGTTTGCGTCTTTTCCAACGAACACTTACGGGTTCCGCCGCGAAATGGTATATTGAACTACCATGCACATCTTTTCACGATTTCAAATCCCTCGCCATGTCCTTCCTCACACATTTCCAACTACCCATTCGATACGAGATGGGTACTGAACTATTAACCTCTCTTCGTTAGACAACTTCCATACACATCTCCGATCATATCCATGAATGGAGACGACAATGAAGGCTAATCAAAGCGGTCATCCCTGACCAATTGTTAGAAGAATGGTTCATGAAATCACTATTACCCCAGATTGCTCGTGATGTTGCCATGGGTGGCGTAGTCATTGAGGAAGAAGCCATCGCCCGAGCCCAGTACTTAGACTTAGTCTATTCACAATCCGGTACTCTATATGAGTTGATACCGAATGCTACCCGTGCCACTAACGATCCATCCAAACCATCAACTGCTTCGCATGCAGATGGAGTTATTGGCTCTGTCAAAACTCAATCTACTGCCCAATCTACTGGAACAATCCAGTGGTCCGTTCCCATGGCTGCTCCCAGTTCGATTGCACCCTCTTCTACCCCACCTCAAACTCAGGTCTCTGATGTGAATGCGGTCCAATCAACCCCTTCAAAACAACTCGGGGGAAAGAAGAAAGAGAGAAACAAACCAAAGAAGAAGAACAACAACGAACAACCCAAGACCCAACTGGAAACCCCTACTGCCGGAAAACAACCACAGCGAAAACCAAAATTCCCATGTCTCATTTGTGGTGACGATCACTACACTCGAGACTGTCCACATCGCGATGAAGTGGCCAAACTTTTCAAAGGAAATTCGCAACCCGATGTGCTCACTCAGCCTTTTCCACAGCAATAATCATTGATTGCACAAACCCCCACGCCGGGGGGCAGTTCCAACCAACCCCATGATGAGGCCTCGACAAGTGCCCATATTTACATGTTTAATGGAGTTAATCTAACAACTCACTCTGTGACATATGACACGCCAATTAAACCTGATAAGCCGAAGATCGCTAACGGTTCTACATCAGACCCGTTACCATCCTCCGTCAATCCTCCATCTGTTAGCCCTCCATCCGGGCCACTTCAGATTGAGAAACCTTCTTTTGACTCCATCCTGCGCCCTCCTAAGAGCACCATACGGAAATCTACATTCAATCCTAATTCACGGGCTGCCCAAAACTACAATATCGTAGAAGATTTGGCTCAAGCCCCGTGTGCCATGTCCGCTTTGGAAGTTCTACAACACTGTCCCAACCAATGTAGAATTCTCTTAGCTACTATTGGCGCTTTCAATCCAGAGTCATCAAATTACATCACGTTTAATATGGCTCATCATCAACCGCGACTCTCCCACCAGCTAGCTTTCCAAATTGATGTGGTTGTTCACAATCAACAAATCCACCGGACTATCCAGGATGAGGGAGCCTCCACCTGTGTCATGTCTCTAGCCTGTTGGAAAGGCTTGAAATCACCGGCCCTCAACAAATATTCTACCATGTTACGTGACTTCCATGGATGAGGTTTTCATCCTCACGGGTTATTACAATCCTTAGTCGTTCAATTGGGTGGAAAAACTGTTACTGTTGACGTCGAGGTGGTCGATGCCCCCCTCGATTACAACCTATTGCTTGGAAGAAGTTGGTTCTACGCAATGACCGCCGTCGCCTCGTCGGTGTTTCAATGTGTACAATTTCCCCATCAAGGCAAAATCATTACCATCGATCAGCTCAATTTCTGCACACTCGGCGCTCGCATCCCTGCTACCAACAACATTCCCTTTCTGGGAGACCACCCGATTATGTATGAAAGCATTGGTGTTGGCTTATTGAAAGATTCTAGCCTCATGGGTACTTTCCCTACACCACTTCCACCTACCGCACATCATATTTCCGTCGTCAATATTATTTCGACTATGCCTTATCAATACTTGGAATCATCTGACCCCTGGGTTGTGCCTAGTCATTTGGAATTCGATGCGCTCGGGGACACAATGCCACTGAGCCCAACAGAGGCCGCATACGTAGCCATTCAATATGCCTCTCCCTCTTCAAACACTTCACATTCATTGGCACCCAATACTTATTCGGTGCCCTCGTGGTTAGATTCCCTATCATCCGTCGTTGACTACATTTCCCAAATTTTTCCTTCGGACGAACTATCATGGAAATGCTTAGCATTGACGATCTGCCCTGGAATGAAAACCACCATCAATCCTCTTTTCTTCCACCTTTGGAAGAAATCCAAGACATACAATCTGTCTTCCCTCCCGATGTTAACAAAGCTCCACAATCTCCTATCCTCACACAAGATACTCTCTTTGAGGGGAACATGGGTAACATATCTACCATGGTTATGATTGACATTTCAATCAAAGAAGGTGTCATGGAAAACATCAACCTTGGTGCTAATTTCACACCCGACGAAGTGGTTTCTTACACCGCTTTATTCAAGGAATTTCGCGATGTCTTCGCATGGAATTAAGAGGAAATGCCAGGGATCGACCCTTCGATCGTCATACATGAAATCAAAACTTACCCTGACGTAAAACCGGTTTGGCAAAATCTTCGCCCGGTTCATCCCAAGAAAATCGTAGCTATAAAGGCAGAAGTTGAAAAACTTCTAAAATCTGGCTTTATATATCCCGTCCCTTTAACTGAATGGATCTCCAACCTTGTTTCGGTTGCTAAGAAATAAGGGACCATCCGTGTTTGTGTTGACTATCAAGACCTCAACAAAGCTTGTCCTGAGGACAATTACCCTACGCCCTTCATCGATCAAATCATCGATAATTGCACAGGAAGCGTAATCTTTTCTTTCATGGATGGATTTTCTGGATATAACCAGATTGAAATCTTGCCTACAGATCAACACAAGACAGCCTTCATCTTCCCTTGGGGAAATTTCACCTACCGAAAGCTACCTTTTGGCCTTAAAAATGTTGGAGCCACTTTCCAGCGAGCCATGTCGTACGCTTTTCATGACATCAAACATATCGTAGAACTGTATCTCGACGATTTACCTGCACATTCGTTAAATCGATCTGATCACATTGATCATTTACGCGCAATTTTTCTGCGATGTCGATTCTACCGTATTCGTCTGAACCCACACAAATGCATTTTCGCTGTCGAATCCAGTCGACTCCTCGGTTTCATTGTCTCCAAAGATGGGATCAGGGTGGATCCCTTAAATATCAAGGCCATCTTAACCTTACCTCCACCTACCAATTTAACCCAACTCCAAAGTTTGCAAGGCAAAGAAAACTTTCTTTTCTGTTTCATCTGCAATTATGCTGAGATTACTAAAGGATTTATGTGGTTGCTGCAAAAGAACGTCCCTTTCATCTGGGATGATGCAACTCAATGGTCATTTGACGCTCTCAAGCATGCTTTGACCCATGCACCTTTGTTACATCCCCCTGAATATACAAAGTATTATATCCTTTACTTGGCCACTTCTACTTCCACCATCGCAATGGTGTTAGTCCAAGAAGATTCCAACGGTGAAGAACATGTGATTTATTATCTGAGCAAGAGTTTATCTGGACCCGAACTCAGATATTCGCATGTTGAGAAACTGGCTCTGGCAACCGTCATCGTTGTCCAAATATTCCTTCACTACATCTTATTACGCACCACCACGGTAATCATAGACTCCAACCCCATGTACCACGTCCTGACACGTCAAGTACTTGGGGGAAAATATTCAAAATGGATCGTTATTCTTCAAGAATTCGATCTTGAGTTTACAAAGGCTAAAGCCAAAAAATCCCTGGTGTTTGCTGAGCTTATCTGTTCTCTCCCTCGTGGCAATGAAAACATCAAACCTAGAGATTCTCTCCCCGATGAATCTCTCTTCCTCATCAACACCTCTGATCCTTGGTACGGAGACATTCTCCTCTACCTTCAAACACAACGTTTTCATCCCCACATCTCTCACGAAGAGCGACGACGCATTCGTCACCATTCTCATCGTTATATCATCCTCGACGACACTTTGTATTGTCATGGCATCGACACCATACTTCGGAAATGTGTGATTCATGAGGAGGCTGAACGCGTTTTGAACGATTGTCACCTTGGCGCCTGTGGCGGTCACCTTTCCAGAATGGCCCATAGCCCAAAAACTCCTACGTGCCGGCTACTTTTGGCCCTTGATTTTCAAAGATTGTATCGAGGCTGTCAAGAAATGCCCATCCTGCCAAATCTTTAACAAGAGGGCACGAACCCACCCTATGGCGCTGCACCCTATTATCGCCATCGGCCCCTTTGCCAAATGGGGCATTGATTTCATGCAGTGTAAGCCTCCCTAAGCCAGGGGGCACAGTTACATCATCGTCGTCGTCGACTACTTCACCAAATGGACTGAGGCTATGCCTACCTTCCTGAATGATGGCCGTACGGCAACTCTATTTCTCTTCAACCACGTCATAACTCATTTTGGTGTACCACGTGCCATTGTCACTGACCATGGTGCACACTTCAAAAACCAGATGATGAGCGAGTTACATGTCAGATTGGGTTTTCGCCATGAAAACTCATCCCCTTACTACCCTCAGGTGAACGGACAAGTTGAGGCTATAAACAAATTCCTAAAAACCATGATCCAACGCATGGTAGGGGAAAACAAGACATCATGGCATCTACAACTGTTCTCCGCTCTCTGGGCCTATCGCACCTCTGTGAAAAATTCAACTGGATTCACTCCTTTCCAGTTGGTCTATGGCATTGAAGCCATCCTACCAATCAAGTGTGAGATTCCATCGCTCAAACTAAAAGTAGAACTCCTGCCTCATACTTCTGCTGAAGAAGAACGATTCTTGTATCTATCCAAACTGGATGAAATGCGTCGCGATGCTTCTCTCGCCAATGAGGCACATCAAAAACGAATTAAAAGTCAATATGACAAATCTGTCCACCCTCGGATTTTCACAGAAGGAGACTTAGTCCTTTTTTATGACCAAGCTCACGATAAATTGGGGATAGGAAAGTTAGAACCCATGTGGCACGGTCCTTACATCGTGAAGCGTTCCCTACATAAAGGTGCCTATGAATTAGTTGATCATGATGGAATTTCCCTAGGAGAGCCCCGAAACGGGCTTTACCTTAATAAGTATTATGCCTAGATCACCTAGCATTTGTACTTTGTACATTATTGTATTTAGTTTTGGTGTGTCTATTTCTTTCGCGTGCCCGAGTCTTTACCATTGCCACTCATGACTGTGCTTGTGTTTTCATGCACAGATGATGTCTTCCTTTCCTGTCTTTTTTGGGTTCGCGGATGGCGCTAGCCGACATACCCGGAACATTGCTTCAGCAGCTTGGGTTATTTACCAATTTGACCAGGTGGTGAGTTCAGGAGGCATTTGTTTAGGACCAGCAACCAACAATATGGCAGAATATCATGCTGTCATTGGATTGTTGACCCAAGCTTCCTCTCTAGGTATCTCTCGCATCATTATTTACTTAGACTCCCAACTGGTGGTTTTTCAACTCAACCGCATCTACGCTTTCCGTAGTCCTATCCTGCTATGCCTACACTTGCAAGTTCGTCGTCTCGAATGAATTTTTGATTACATCAAATATAGACACATTCTGAGAGAACTTAATAGTGTTTCGGATTCATTAGCTAATTATATCATGGATCGGTATCTTGCCCACATGTAAGATTCAAGGAAATCAAAACTGTACATTACATGTAAATTAAAACACATCACAGACATCAAAATGTACAAATCACTAGCATCATAAAAACTCAAAATTGTATATATATATATATATATATATATATATGGCGTGACTGAAATGTTTGTATTACATCAAAAAGTATGTAGAAGAGCAAAATATTGGGTCTGTTCACCCATACAATGTCGCCTGACAAGGCATACAAAAAACATGATCACGGAAGAGACTCTAATCTCCCCACGCTACGTTGTGCTGTGAATAACACACTATTGCGCACACTACGCACCTCAAAAGAGAATTAATATTCTCTGGTACCCCTATGGTGTGTCTCTGCAAATTTAAAGGCACTTCCCCCCTCCGCAGAGGAGGGATACCCATCGTAAGGCCTTGGAGGTTCCTCTAGACCTCCCAGAGACCTAATGCTGGTTCCGCCGGATCCGCTGCAACTGGGGCACCTCTATGACGCCCTGGTATCGGTAAATCAGCCGGGCACACTGCTCCCTTGTCTGCACATTGGAAACAGACATCTGTTAGAACTCTTTTACATACCCCAAAAAAATATATACATCAAAAAACAAAAACTAGACAAGGTATGGCTTAGTCTCTTACCTGACTCATCCCAGTCTTCCCCCGCGGGCAAAATCAAGTCCATACTCCCACAGAAGTCTACATCAGCATAAGGGAAGTCCTCTATCCAGAGGTATTGCCGTCTCAGCCAGGCAAAGAAATCACCAGTGAAACGCAACTCTGACTCCGAAACTAGCCTTGGAGACAGACTAATCCACCTTTCCATCCTAAGTTCATCCACTGGTCGTACCACCGGTGCTATCTGAGGCTGCATATGAGGGATGCGCTCTAGGAAAAATGAGACCAAAAATGAGCCATAGCCGAACTGCTTCTGACCAGTCCTGCACCGTGAGATCTATTCCTTCACATTCCGAAGGAATGCTATACTCCAGTTGAACAGTGTTGGTTCCAAACACTGAACACCATAGGCCACCTGCGATCTCGATGCCAGATGAGCACTAGTGCTTCCTGTCACACTGGTGATAGCAAATAAGATAGATCGCAGGGGAAAATATCGAATATCCTTGATAGGGATCCTTCCCCCTACCAACCTTGCTCCCGGGATGCAGTGGCGTGCCAGATACATGTCCACTTGTTCAGGTAATTCCCTCTGCCCAATGAAAGATATGGGGACCCCTCTTCTCGAGAGGCCGGTCAAGAAGTACACGTCCTCTAACTCAATGGTTAGAAGTTGTGTGTCGATATGGAATCCTTGTTCCGCAACATCCCAAAGGTCGATCACGTGCTCAAGCAATAACATCTCTCTCTTCATTTTTTGCAACTTAAAAAACTTGAGCAAGCCACAAGCTCGCAAAGTAGCCCGTGTACGAGGACTCCGTAGAGTGGCTAAATCATCCATCTCATGTTCCCTCTCTTTCCATTCAATCATGATTGCCGAAGTTACCTACAAAACAAAAAAAGAGAATTTCGTTATTCCCACATTTTGGCAATTTTAGCGATTTTCAAAAAGCATTTTAAAACATAAAACAAGATGCCCACATTATCTAAAAGCGACCACTCTCTCTTTTTAACCACCACGCCCTTTAACATTTGTCAAATAATGATAAAAACGTTTTAAAAATGCAAAACAACCTTGGGGGCTGCGTGGGCATTTGGGGAGATTTTTTATGAGTTATTTTATTAAAAATGACCTGTCTAATTGATCACAAGGGTGTAGACATCCTAATCACCCTCCTCTAAAGCATTTTTTGTAAGAGAATCCCCCTTTTGCATTAATTTTTAAAAAGAGGCCGATTTGGTTCCAAGTGGGGCGACTTAGGGATTTGTGTTTTGAAATAAATAATGCTATGAAAATAAATTTAAGACCATGCAATTGAAATAGAAAAGAATGTACATCTACCTGGTTTGAACGGTGAGAAAAATGATCAATCGTAGCTCCAGCAGCGAGAAAAACAAGATTTACTTCAAAATGAGATTCTCCACTACTCCAAAAATCCTTGCAAAATGAAATGGTAAATGAGTTTTCAAATCAATTGTTATTTATAAAATTTAATTTTTTATAAGGTATGGACATTTGTGGGTTTCTCTAATGATGTAATGGCTTCACTAAACTCTGGTTTGTAGCTTTGGTATCGCAGGTTTCATGGCAGTCCTGATCGGTTATTCACCCTGTCGCATTTGTGAGCATAGTCTTATTTCGTTCTCAAGCTCGACAATATGAGAACGTAACCGGGTAAAATTTTATCTCTTTTTCGGACCCGTATGGATACGCACATACAGAAAAGGAACCCCCCTGGAGTCTCCTTTAAACCCTTTTCAGACTCTCTAAATATGAAAAGATTTTTGAGTGACCTTGCTTCCTTTCACACTCGTTAAAAGGTCAGAAAGGGCGTCTTTCGAGTGATAGTTTAACCCTTTTTCGGTCTCGTTGGAATACTGTACGAAAAAGGAACTGAGAGAGTTCTCTTTTAATTGTTTTTCCAAACTCTATAATCCCGAAAAACCTTCGAGTTTTCTGTCTTTGGACTCGTTAAAGCACACATCGATAGACCCATATGGGACTGAACCCTTACTTCTTCTGGTTTGTTAAATAAAGGAAGAGGAAATTACCGAAGGTGAGTTATATCGAGCATGTGTTATCCTCCTCAAGCTCATTAAATAAAAAAGAGGTACTCGTCTATCTGGATGGGGGAAAAATTGAAAGGAGCAAGCCAAGCAGTCTGTTGAGAACATCACCCAGCACTTCTTAGAGTCGCCCTTGAACACGACACTTTGTCATTTTCATATACCATAATCCGCTGAACCTCTGTACTGAGCCAATCCTTTGAGTTCCTTTCACTCCTTTGGATCACCCGACGCAAGTCACCATATCCATTGCATAGTTTTGGTCCATGTCATGTTTCGCTGTTGTGCCTCAGTGTTCAAGGGAAGTATCCGCCTCGAGAGTCAGCGATTCCAAGTATCTTGCCTCAAGACCCGTGTCAGTCTATGTCCATTTGATCTACCTATCACATCTCCATGCTCGTTTCATGTCGTTGATGGGGGATACATCAAGGCCCTCCCTCGATGAGTCTATTCCTGTCGACTCCAACACACTATCCGGGAATTAGACTTAGAAACCAATTAGTACTTTGGGACCTGCATGCCTCAATGGCAGGCCTCCTCACATTCGATAGTAGGTTTACATCATTGACCTCTGATCGAACGATTCCATGGATGTTCAACTTCAGCTCATCTATTCACATTCGCTGGAATGTATTAGGGTACCTTGGGAATCATTGACATTAATGGTGATCTCCCTCGCACTTGTTAACGGTCCACACCATTGACCGGTAATCAAGTGGTTTCTGCCATGTTCGACGTCAAGACATCTATTCGCATGGTCAGATCCGTGCCATATTGGGATTGGTAAGAAGACCCTGGGTTGAGCGATCACTTTGATATATGCTTTACCTAGGCTGTGAAATAATTTCCATTGGACAAAGACACGTACATTGTAACATATATCCAATTTGTATTGGTCGTGGCTATGTCTTGTCATCTCGTAGATCCACTGTGTATTCTTCTTGGCTACGATAAGTTCATGTCATCAGTGTATAGATCCACAGTGTATTTTTAGTGGCTATACCCTTTTTATCAATACAATTATGGATCCGCAGTGTATTTTATGGCGGCCATATCCTGCTAAGACTTGATCACCCAAGCATAGGTATGCTTGCCTTGGGTTTTGAAATATGTCATGATACTTGTTGGATGTTGTTTGTGCAGCTTTTGTCAGGTTATCTGAGTCTATACCCTTGCTTGGACGTCTACAAAGTATTTTAGTTATCAGTTGGCATATTCTAACTTCATACTTTGGGGGGCATTCTGTTACATGGCAAAATTACTCAGCTGGATAAGTTTCGCATGTCCCTCTCAATTGTCGTAAGTGTCGCATCTCCCTTACAACTTTCGCAAGTGTCGCAAGTTGGTCACAAGTGTAAAAAATGATGTTTAGACATAATTCCATGTCAACGAAACTAAGGAGATACTTATAACATCTCATATACTTGATTTAAAGAAGGAGAGTTGGTTTACTGAAGTCAAATAACTCTTGACACCTGAAGGGAGCCCTGAAACAAAGGTTTTGAGGAGGAGCGTTGCTCATCTTAAAGGTGCTAGCGCTCCCTTAAATCTTACCAGGGAGCGCTGCAGCGCTCTGATGCCCCTTCTAAGGGAGCGCTGCCTAATCTGAGGCAGTAATTGGCCCATTGAGGAGAATAAGGGGAGGATCTTTCGATATTAGGAGGAAGTTGTGCTTGAATTCTTGGTTTCGTCAAGAGATCCCTGATCTAAGGAGAAGGTTCCCAACTTGTTCTAAAGATAACTCAAGAGGTTAAGCTCCTCTTAACCTATATAAACAGGCTCTATGATGGTGGAAAGGGGGGAAGAACTGAATATATGAAACTTATGATCTTGGAGGAAATTCACAGTCAGCTAAAGGAGAGTGATCAGTGAAGCTATTGTTATCCAGGTCGTGGATCTTTCAGGAAAGGGTTAGACGAAGAGGACTTGAAGAAGCTGTCGCATTCGCATCTACGATTGTAAGTACTGTTGTCGTTATTCTCATCAATATGACACGCTTGGCCTGTTTATTTCTAGTTTGTGTCTAATTTCACATGAACTTATCATTTATTGATAGATCTGTTTTCAAGCTAATATCAATAGAGTAGGAAGCGGTTGTATCTTGTTTTGTCCACAGAACTCAGCGAGGAGCAAAGGATTGGAGCGCAACTCAGAGCATGCAGGGACAAACGTCGATAAAAGGTACTTCTGTCATCCTTCCTTCTCATGTGTTAGTTTAGATAGATTTGAAAGGAAGTCAGTGTCCATGTTAATCATTTTCTATCTAGAGTTAGGGTCAAGCTCTTAGAGGCGATCTACCTGTTCGCAGGGAGATTTTCCTACAACACACCCCCCCTCTCAGTTGTCCAACAGTATACTCATTTTTGTGCTCTTCACCACCCATTTACTGCATCCACGATGGCTCAAATTTTCATGGACTAGGTCTTCAAGCTTCATGGCATGCCACACTCTATTGTTTATGATCATGACCCAACTTTCACAAGAAATTTTTGGCAAGAACTGTTTAAGCTACAAGGCACACAATTGCATCTCAGCTCAGCTTATCATCCCCAGACGGATGGTCAAATGGAATTTGTCAACAAGTGTTTGGAAACATATATGAGGTGCTTTCCCTCTGAAAAACAACACCAGTGGGCTCAATGGTTACCCCTAGCCGAATGGTGGTACAACACTACATACCATACAACCACTCGCATGACTCCTTTTGAAGTGGTATATGGACAGAAGCCACCTTCAGTTCTCTCATACTTACTGGGTACCTCGAAGGTCCATGCGGTTGACCAAACACTTACAGTCCGAGAGGATATCCTTCGTACCCTTAAAGAGAAATTGGTCATGACACAGAATCAAATGAATCAACAAGCAGATCAAGGTCGCTCCGAATGTCAATTTGCAGAAGGGGATCAGGTGTTTCTAAGACTCTAACCATATAAGAAAACTTCCCTCAAGGCCGAGCATTGTCAGAAGCTAGCACCCAAATTTTATGGCCCTTACACAGTTCTCAAGCATGTGGGACAAGTCTCATATCAGTTAGCTCTGCCTAGTCAGTCGAAGCTACATCATGTTTTTCATGCTTCATTCTTGAAGAAGGTGATTGGAACCAGGTGAAAAATTCAAACCAACCTTCCAGAGTTAGCTGAAGAAGGATCCATTTGGCTACAACCATAAGCCATTTTTGACCAGCGTGAGCATTGCCTGCATCAGAGAACCATCAAGGAAGTGCTAGTACAGTGGAAATATATGACTCCCGTAGATGCCACTTGGGAACCAGCTACCATTCTGCAGTAGTTTCCACATCTCAATCCTTGAGGACAAGGTTGTTTTTAAGGGGGCGGACATGTTAAGGTCATAACCTGCACATAGGTAGATCAATGTATTCAGATGTAATAAAGGTCAATATTAATAAGGCCTTTAAATAAAATAGAATAAGGCGTATGTAAGAAGACCTAATGGAAGCTTCCACTTCTAGAAGGATCTTCCTCTATATGCCTCTCTTAATATACATATTTAGTATAAATAAGGGTAGAGGGTATGAAAACCCTAGCTTGGAGATTATTGTATCAGAGCACTGCTCAATTGGAGGTTTCCCCCTCGAAGAGGCCTGTGAACATTTCTTTCTGAATCAAAGTGTTATTTCATTTATTGTTATCATATTATTTATGTGTTATTGTGGAGATTATGCTGGTTATATTACTGTTATTCTGCCATTTCTAGCATTTTATTTCTGTCCTGTGTATTTATTATATCTGGTATCTTGCAAAAACTTCGACGCACCTGCCATTGTCATTATTGATTAAACACTTATGTGTGTCTTTGTGGTCGATGAGCCATTTCAGGACCTCTATGCAGGGGAAAATGGGGGTTCTTCTTGACACCATGTGTAGATACGACCGTTGGATGTTTGGGAACACTCGGTCATTGAGTGCCCTTATGTCCAGATCACTGTGTGGGACATATTCCAGGTATTCTTCTCGGCTGATCATGTTAAAGATATCCCCCCACTGTGGGAGTGCCATCTTGGACCCGGTGCTTGCCTCAATATCGCCAAAGGTTGGAGCCTGGATGAAAAACTTCTTCATTATTGTCTTGATGACAGGCTCCGGCCTAGGGACATATTCCAATTGCCTCTCAATCCCTGGAGAAAAGACTTCACCTATCTCTAGTTATTTTAGCTTTGGTTCTCTTGGTGAGCGTCTGGTGGTTGGATTTGTTGGTGGCATTTTTCCTGCAACTTAAGTAAAATTTCAGAGACTCTGTGAAAACCGGATAAACACATATAAATTATAGCCATGTAAAAATTTATAGATTCAGATACATAGCTCTGAATCTTGTTAAAACCTGGTTATTTTGATAATAACGTGGTCGATAGAGCCTTCGAGTTGCTCGTCTTTCTCCTTCATATGCTTTGGAATAATCTAATGCTCAGAATGATTTTGTTCACAATGGATCAAGAGATTTTAAACAGGAAAGATCTTACTGCGTTGCATTAGCCATTCAATTTGGGTTATGAGTGAATTTTCAATAAATCTTTCACCGAATCTCTAGAACTTAAATTCATCATGGGTTGATGATGGAGGTGTGGGTGGTGATGTGGTCTATCGATGATTTTAAATGTCTATTTTTATTAGCGCATGAGGTAGAAAATAATGCAAGATTAGGTATTAATTAGCTCCTTAAATGCTTAAAATCTGATCATATCTAATGTTAAATTGTCTCATTGTGTCGCTCTTTCAGTGGGTGGATCGACGGTCAGGGTTTTTCTATGAACGTTTTTGTTGATATCCTCCTGCAAAAAGCTCCAATGCCAATTGATCTTACATACAATGAAGACATGGCAAAGCTAACTTAGAGGTGTGACATGGACCTAGGGAACCAATAATGACTTAGGATGGAACTAGACTGTACAACCCTTCTACCTGACAAAGACACGTGGTGTTGGATACTAGTGACTTAATTCACTTGTATTAATCGGGGTCGATACTTTCCTTAAGTTATTCATTCTAAAACAAACCTTAGCTTTCTGATGCCGAAAATTTTTCTAGGATCGGTGATCGATGAAAAACCTATCAAAGCGCTTTCGGATCGACTCTTTTGAAAAAGTCTCGATGCCAAAAATGCATTGGGGATAAATTTTATCGTGATCGAAATGTTTGTTGTAATCCTTCTGGGTTTTCCCCGATTGCGATAAAGCATGTCGAGCATTGGCTCCCGGATATATATTTTCGTTCTTCGTTAACATCTGTCCTCCCCATATTTTACCGATGTTGAAGGGAAATAAACTATCAGTGATATCTTTGTATGAAAAACTTAATGAAAACAAAATTCATTTTGCCAATGCTGATGGAGATTGGCGCTCAATGACTGTGGTTTTCCAACTGGTTCCTTTTCTTCTTTGAATTCCTCTTGATGTCGAACCTGAGCATGTTTGGTGAAGTGTTTGGCTGTTGATTCTTTATTTAGGTGTTAAGGTATTTTTATCCATGGGGTTTCATAGGTTCAAGAAAAATTGAATAGGTGATGAGAGTCATGAAAATAAACAAATACAAAACATTTCTCAAAATAAAATTGAATCAGATAGTGCGGAACATCAAGTGGTACCCAAAAATTAAAAAAATTGATAAAGGAATTTTAGGCTGTGTTGAGTGCTCAACAAATGGAGACTTATTGGGAGAAATAAGAATCTTTGTTCCTACCTCGGGTTTGGATGATGAAAAACATGGTTAAGAACTTAACTATTGTTTTTTATCAGAGCCTCTTTTACCTTGCATTTGAAATTCCCTGGCTGATGCATCTGGGTCTGCCTGTGGGGTTTTTGTTGTGAGTGGGAAATCCCTCTATGGACTAGAACTTAGAGTTTTATCATGCATGCATAAAAGACCTAAAGATTCCTACTTTCTATCGTCACCCCAGACCTAATCCCCATTATTCTTAAACAAATATGTAGTTAAGAAGATCAAGCGAACATACCTTATTTCGAGTGTTTGATATCGATCCCTCTTCACGCTTGGTCACTCTTTAACTGAAACTCTCCTCCCAAGGCTAACCTACATTCATAAAATAAAAACAAAGAAATCCACATGCATTTGATCTACAAATTAATGGGTTAGAGATTTAATCGACATGTATGCAATAAACAATGAAAACCTCATATGGTGGGACATGAAAAGTACTTCTTTATTATTAACTTCACTAAAGAAACTTACAATGATGAAGCCGACCACTGCTCCACGAACCTGGTCCTAGGCTCCTCTTCAACTGTCCTCCAATTGCTTTTCTCTATACTTCTCTTTGCACAAAGTTGGCTAAAGGTTGGGACAAGGGGAATGCTCAATTGGGTATAGTCTCTTTACTATATTTTTTCCTCTTCCAAATGGGACCCCTAACCCTTATTTTATAGGCTAGAAGAAGATAGGTCTTTGGTCGAATGTCTGGCCATGCATGGCCGAAATGTTTAGTTAACTTACCCAAAGTTGTGTGTTTCATCAAAAACTTTCCTTTTTTCATATTTTTGTAGGTACACATGGGCTATCTTGGGTCAGCTAGCATGTACACGCATGTAGTAATGTAGCAGGGCACGTGGGCCTTTATAAAAGGGGTTTTTAAGAAGAGTTGTTCAACAGTGTTTTGGAAAAGAAGGAATCTGAGATGGCTTGATGCCAGGTAAGCATGTATGGTGAAAATTAGGGTTATAACAGATGCCCCCTAATGTGTGAGGTCAGAAGAGAATCTGATGGCCAAAATACATTAACAATATTCACCGATGTGTCGAACAAGTGAGCCCAGGGACTAGAAATTGGGATGTGTCGTCTGCAAAATAATAATTGTCTAACTAAGGCGGGCATACCCATGCTCGAGATAAAATAAAATCATGGCTACCAATCAAATACATTGTAGATCCATGTCATATAACTATATAAAGTGTAGCTGCGAGCAATACACAATGAAGATACATCTCGAAATATAAAATATATACATGAAGAGTATCCATCTTCTAGAAGTTGATAAGGCCTGATGGTTGGAGATGAGGTCTTCAGAGCTCGAGAAACAACTTCAAAATGTTCAGAACTCGGGTAGGAGTGTAATATGAGTGTACAAATTCACTACCCAGAGGTCTTCGATGACTCGTCGGTCATGGACTAGATAATCTTGATGATCATATTGAAGGCTTCATTGATTTTGAACAAAGACTTGATTGGACATTCAGGATGGCTGGGTATGAGGGCAAGAGACAAAATACAGAGGGTCTGACTCAGGCTCGGTAAAAAATTCCCTTGGACAATAGCATGACAAATGATGAGACTCAGGCAACATGGCATTAACATAAGTTTACGAGGCAGGAGGCAACACAAACTCTCCATATGTTTGGAAGAATAACCAAATGGAGGAGGGCAAAACTCTATGTAGCGAGAATAGCTTCCTAAGGTCATATTAAATCCCATAGTTTGACAAACAAACGGGCATATGTGCTTTATCCAAGGGCGACTCATTATGCTGCCAATACAAAGAAAATACTTTTAACTTCCTCTTTTTGGGGTATATTTGATTTTTTTTGTCTTTTTTAATAATTTTGGAAAAAGAATAAAAGAATGTTACGTTACAAAGGAGGAATGAGTGTTGCAAACATACAAGTTCAAGGCACATGGACAAGACTGATGTTCAAAGTAAGGACACTAGGGAAAAATCCTTCAGGGGCCAAAGGTGTCAAGACGTAGAGGCAAAGTGCTACAATGATTGCGTATAAGGAATGCTTTAGATGGTTCAGTTGAGAGAAACATGGAGCTGGAATTAGGCAAAAGACGCGAGTATGCAAATGTGATTGATAAAACACACAATGGTAACGTCCTTCGATGTGAGTTTAACGAGCCCAGAGAAGGTAAGCTCGACGATTTTTCGTATTTAGAGAGTCTAAAAAATGTAAAAGGAGACTCCATTGGGGTACCTTTTTCTAAGGTAGTCTAGTCGGTTTGAAAAAGGGGTAAACTAGAACCGAAAAGATGTCTATTCAAAACCATTTTAACGAGTGTGATAAAGACAAGATCACTCGGCCATTTTTTCATTTTTAAGGAGTCTGAAAAAAGCTTAACTATGGACTCCGTCATGAATGTTCTTCTGGACCATTTTAACTAGTGTGAAAGAATAAGGTCACTCGATGATCTTTTCAATTTTAGGGAGTCTGAAAAGAGCTTAACTATGGACTCTGTAGGGGTTCCTTTTTCGTACATTTAGTCCCTAATGCTCGAAAAAGGGTTAAAATGATACCTGAGAGTACTCTTCTAGAGAACTGAAGTTCCTTAAAGTATACCTTTGTTTGTACAGTTGACCGTCCGGACCGAAAAAGAGGTAAACTACTGCCAAATAGACATGACTTCAAATTTCAGTTTAATGATCATGAAAGGCCACAAGATTTCTTGACAATATTTTCATGTTTAGAGGGTCTGAAAAGGGCTTAAAAGAAGACCCGTTATGTTTTTTTGGAGTTTTGAGGGTGAGGTCAAGAGTGAAAAGGAATCATGCAAATGAGGTTGAAACTCGTAATGAGGAAAAACAAAAAGGACTCCTGAGCCTACATTCATTAGTGACAGCATGGACACCATAACGCAACCATGATATACCTAGGGAATCCATGTTCTAGTAAGCTATACCACCAAATTGCGACACTTCTAAAGCAACAATGATGGTTCCATGTCGCAACCCAATGGGATCGATCATATGGAAAAGGGATAAAGACAATGAGATACAAAAGTCAGGGTGGAAACCTAACCTATATGCTCAAGATGATCATCTGAGGTTTTTCCCATGGACCATCAAAAGTGACCCAAAACTCCAAAAAAATGTCTTGGTCCCCGATCATAACCTTCCAACGCAACTCTTGAATCACTCTAAATGGTTTTCAATTTAAAGAAAATGATAAGGGGGGCCAAAAAAATGACAAAAAGGGGCCAAAAATTCTATAAATAGAAGCTTCTAGCTCATTATCACCATTGTTGATTTGGAAATTGACTTTGGAGCAAAAAAAACCCTTTGATAAAAGTGGTGATTTTTGGAGCTACAGTGGATGAAGCAACCATCCGTCTGGACCAAGTAAGTATAAACTCTCTCCTCTTGCAATTTAAATCTTTATTTATTCTTTTAGTTTCAAGTTTTGGGGGGGTTTCGACCTTCAAAAGGTCGGCCCTAGGTCCATGCAGGTTGTCTTATGACATGCCATGTTTACACTTGGGTAGAGGAAAAACTGCACTCATGTACACACGACTGTCATCATTACAGCCCACGTGGACCCTTTATTTAATGAATTAAAAAAAAAAAAAAGGGTTAACCCTCCTAAACTTGGTGTTTTGTAGGATGTATGTTCACTGGAGGGAAAGAGAGCATGAGGAGATTAGTGAGTTGGTCGGGGATGACCCCAATGTTGTTGCTTCCTTAATGCAATGTGGGTTGCTCAATTTCTTCCTATGTCCTTTTATGAGGGCACAACCTAGGCTACTGAATGCCTTGGTTGATTATTAGCATCCCAACATAGAGGCCTTTATGTTAGAGGGGAAGTCACTAGTGCCTACTACAGAGGACATATATTTTTTGATTGGCCTCTTCGGGAGAGGGGAACCGGTCAATTTCCGGACATTTCCTTCGAGGCCTCATAACATATTGGAATTGATAGGACTTTATTGTGAGGCTGGTATAGACCGATCGAGCTCACAGGTGCCCATAAGCAATATCACAGACTTATCACTGTAGGCAATTGTGTTGCTTATTGGGTGGATGACTAGTTCTGTGGCTCTACATTAGGCATCCCATGCACAGATGAACTATGCAGTCTAGTGCTTAAATGCATAGATATTTGACTGGATCACTACACTACTAGATTGTATTAAGAGGCAGTTGACAGATTGTTGGTCACAGACGCAGAGGAACTTCAGGTTCGGGATGATTCTATTCTCTTTCTTCTTTGAAAGAGTTCCTAGTTTCAGTCCTCGAGTGGTGGTATGAGGACATCAGGCCTCTCTTCCCGCGGTTTGCAGATGGGAAATGTTACTACCATGACAGGGTGGTGGAAGGACCAATGAGTCCTTTGATGACGATTTATTTTCTTGGTTGTCACGACAGATCCCAGTCATAGAGGATTACCCTTATGCTGGGATTGATTTCTCGAGAGATCCTGAGATACCGGTACCTTCTGGTGAGGAGCGAGGAAAGATGGGTAAGTTTGCATCATTTTTTTTTATGAAACATATGTAATTTTTATGTTGTTTTTTTTATATATCATTTTTTTTATACCACAGTATTTGAAAGATATGTGTCTATTATGTGCATATGTGGGACCAGTGAAACCTGTGGATTACGCGAGGAACATGTGTCGTGCTCGGCCAGGGGCCACACCTGCCACCGCAGGGGGACCAACAACAACAGGAGAGCTTCCAGTTGGTGAGGCTGAGAGGGTTTTGAGATGAGTCAAGAGAAACTTTACCTCGCTCACCCGCATAGTGCCTATGTTAGAGATTGAGGATCTTCCACCATCTATGCAGCCTCATGTAGTGGGGGCACCATGGACGTGGGTTCGACTATTTCGGCATTTGGAAAATTCTATTGATCATTACAACAGGGCCCACAGGCCCTGACCTTAGTTATTCTATACTTTTCACGTGCCGAGAGCACCACTTGTATATATTTTTTGAGGGCATAAGCCCCATGACTCGTTACTGGTCATACTTTTGAGGCACTTGCGTCCACCTATGTACTATGATGATTATGATATTATATATGGATTTTTATGTCTTTTGTGTCTTATGGATCATATTTTCCTTTAAAAATGGATTTACATGTTTATGTGTATGTATTTTTATATGTGTGCGAGATGCCAGTCTAAAATTTGATTAGCTAGAGTATCTATAATTTGGTTTAATCTCCTAGGAACCTGAAAATATGTAATATAATCAAATCTTTGTTCAAAGAGATGTACCCTAAGGAATTGTCGGTGAAAAGTTGGATCATGAACACGGTAGACTCTATTTAACTAAGACGCAACCAACTGAGCATCTAAATAGACTCGAAGATGAGAGATACCAAATGACAGGGCATCACGAAGCAACTCAATAACTACACTGTACTTGGTGACATTGTTTCTGGTATCACCTAAGCATATACCTTCGGAAGATAATAACTGGTCTCGAGGTGTAAAAATTACCCAAGCTACGGAGGCAAGCCTCCAAGTGTGTTGGCTAGCACCATCTACATACAAAATGAACACCTCTGATTCACTTAACATCTACCACAGTGACAAAAGATAACATAAAAAATGACACGTCCATAATACTAGAAGAAACTAGAAAGTAATAGTACAAAGACTATACATATGTTACAAAACATTACCCAAGGTGAGCTACCTACGAGTAATACTTCTTGAGGTAGATCCCATTTCTAGGCTCCACCAAAGAATTTCCCCCAAAGTTGACCAGATGATAAGCGCCCTTTTTTAGAACCTCTTTTATGATGAAAGGTCCAAACCACATGGGTTTGAATTTTCCTGCCCCTAGGGGGTCCTTATTTTGGTCATAGACCAGGACAAGGTCGCCTTCAGATAAAATCCGAGGACGAATGGACCGATCATACTGACACTTAACTTTATGTTTGTGAGCCTCATTGGCCAGGGCTGCATCACAACGCTACTCATTGAGTCACTCAAGGTATAATAACCCTTCTTCAAGTGGAGAAGTATCTGGCAATAACTATACTGCCAACTTTAGGGACGAGATTTGACATTCGATAGGCAAGACTGCTTCCAACCCGTAAATGAGTTGAAAAGGTGAGAAACCGATTGCAATCTTAAAATATATTCAGTAAGCCCATAATGCTGAGTATAACATCAAATTCCAATTTGACTTAGCTGAGTTGATCGTTCGTTGTAGGATGGTCTTAAGAGAATTATTTATAGCTTCCACCTGACCATTTGCTTGGGGGTGGTAGGGTGACGAATGTTCTTTCCGCAACCCAAGATTTCATGTTAACTCGATCATCATCTATTTCTGAAAGTGACTGCCATGGTCAGTGACAATCTCTCTCGGGATGTCAAACCTTGCTATTATCTGGTTGAATAAAAAGAGAGTCGCAGTATCTCCATCATCTTTAAATGTTGGTATAGCTTTGACCCACTTCGTGAAGTAGTCTACAACTACAATGATATAATGGTGCCCCCTTGCTGAAGGAGGGTCACATGTAGTGTAATCAATCCCCCACTTGGTGAAGGGACCAACTTTGATGATAGGAAACATGGGAGCAGGATGTACCCTCATCTTCCGAGAGAAGGTCTGACACGAGTGGCACTTCTTGACCGATTCGATACAAAATTTGATTAGTGTCGACCAGAAGTAACTTGCTTGTAAAATATTTTGGGTTGTTGCCAACCTAGACAAATGACCACCACATGCTCTGGTATGGAAATCGTTAAGCATGATAACTACTTCTTAGTGAGTGAGACATCGGCGCAGGATGCAGTCTAAACCTCTTCGATACAATGTATCATCGAGTATGAGATAATTCTTTTCCTAATGGCGTATACAACGATGCTCATTACGAGAAGTAGAGGTGGGGCACTTCAAATTCTGGAGATAGATAAGCGTATCTCCATACCAGGGATCTGAATATGTGATAAAAAACATATCTCCTCTAATAGGTGACTCTTCGGGCACAACATCACCTAACTCAAACGAAAGTTCTGAAATAAGTTCTACAAAGACCAGTGACTTTTTGGATTTTGCTAAAATGAAATATAAGTCAAATTCCTGGAGGATGACTATCCATCTATTGATCTTTCCTCCTATTACCCGTTGTGTCAACATGTACTGAAACAGATTCACAACAATAATGACAGTGGTTTTGCGAAAAAGAACATAATGACGGAACCGTTGAACAACATGGACTAATGCCAACACAAGTTTTTCGATATGAGAATAATTGAGTTTCAGTCTGACTAGGCCTCGGCTCAGGTAATAGATCACATATTCTGAGAGCAAATCAACTTCTTGAACTAAGACCATGCTGATGGTTGACTCTACTGCAACCAGGTATAATAAGAAATATTTGTTATAGTTAGGTGGCTGAAGCAGAGGGGCAATTGTGAGGGCATGTTTCAATGCTTGGAAAGAGCATTGAGAGGCATCGTCCCAATAAAAAGGAACGTCTTTCTTCAGTAAGAACATAAATCCCTTTGTGATCTTGGCATAGTTAGCGATGAAACACCTTAAAAAATTCGCCTTGCTCTATATACTTTGAAGTTGAAGGATTTTGCGCGGGGGAGGCAACTGAATTATTGCCTCAACCTTGAGAGGATTGACCATGATCCCTACTGTTGACACTATGAAACCTAACAAACATCTTGATGTTGTTGATTAAGGTTCTTTGTCATTGATGTCAACCCTTGAATAGAGAAATAACCTTGATGTTATTCCCTTGAATAGAGAAATATTCCCTTGTTTCTGACTGAACCAAGACACAAATGCTGATCCCAATCCAAAACAACACCCTGAAGTGCTTTTCCTGTCACTGACACATCCTGCCCAATCCGAGTCTGTATAACCAACCAGACGAACTCCATCTCCTCTTTGATAGTCCAAACCATAATCTACCGTACCACAAAGATACCCGAGAACATGTTTTGTTGCCACCCAGTGCACTCTCCTAGGCTTCACCATGAGCTCGCTGAGAGTGTTGACAGCAAAACAAATATCCGGCCTGGTATTGACCAAGTACATCAATGACCCGATCAACTGACGATACAAAGTGGGATCCACCAACTGTGATTCAGAAGCATGAAGCTTCTTCCAGTTGG
>ML788663.1:390689-406653 GCA_009831015.1 Picea engelmannii
TATATAACCTTAATTAATTATATGTTATTAATTAATTATTTTGACTATGATTAGCTTAAGTATGATTAACTCTTTAATTAAGGGTTAATGAATGATTAATTATTAAGTGAGTCATTAATTGATTAAGTATTAAATTAAAGGTTGAAAAAAATGAAATATAATGTTAAATGGGTTACGTATCCCATAAGGGATAACGTAACCCATACGTAAAAGGGAAATATTTAATAAAGGATAAGACCATTAAATAGAAATAAATGGATGGATAGAGGAATTAATTAAGGGATAAGGTGTTTGGTGGAGGAGTGAATGTGCGAGGGTGGTGAAGGAGGCATAAGGGAAGGAGAAGGATTATGGAGAAGGGGATTGATTCATGCATTGGACGAGAGGGGAAAATGGGGAGTATTGGGACAGAGTTAGTTGACAGTGGGATTTACAGTGCACCGGGGCTGAGGGGTTTTGGGCTCAGAGGGCTAGGACGTCCATTGATGTCCTAGGGCTAGGTGAACTAGTCGATAGGGTGGCTGGTTTTGGGGTGTCTTAAGGAGCAAGCTGTTGCGGATAGGTTCAAGCGAAGGGAGCGACAACATCAGAGCGAGGTATTTAAATTGTTATGTAAATTATGCAAATTGTTATGTAAATTGTTATTTTTTTATTATTATTGAAATATGGGAGTGAATATGCTAGATTAAGTAAATTTTGAGTAAATTTCAAATTTACGGTTCTGTTTTAATTCAATGGTAGTTTAAATTTAATGACGGTCTTTACAATATGAGAATGGAGGGCCTATCACACTTGAAAGGGGTTGTGGTTGCTTCCATAGATGGGATTGGACCACTATGCAAGGTAGAGGTGGTCGAGACCATGGTGGCTTTGACTAATGACGGTGGGTTAGGAGGTGGAAACTCTCCTGTGGTGACAATCGTAGTGGGAATTGAAGAATTTCCAGAAGGAGTGACAACATTTGTTTCCATTGCTACGTGCGACACTGTCTGGCACTTGTAAAGGTGAATCAGTACGATGATGGGTGCCAAAAGATCAGTGGTTGGAGTCTCAGATGGACCAATAGATTTCACTCTAATGTCTAAAATAGTCGTTTCCTTCGGATGTTGGTTGGGTACAATTTCTTGTGACCCGATCGCTTCAAAATACCCTTGTTGGTCTAGCTTTCACCTTAGTGGTGGTGGAGGTGGCTCCAGTATAACCGGTGATAGGCCCAGAAGCCTTCGTGACCGACAGAGCTCATGATCCTCCACTATGTGAGAATATCAAAGACACCCTAGGGATTTCTATTTGTTCAAAAAATAACACACACTAAAAAAGTCCCTCCAAGATAAAACAAGCAAACACTAAACTAATTGGAACAATAGTTACAACAACCAACACTAGAGAAAATTACTAGTGCAAGTGAAACTCGAACACGGAAGCACCCTATGGGTATACTCTGCAAATCATGGCCTGATGTCTATCCTAGGTACTGCAGTATACCCCCACAGTCACCTATGTATGTCTCTAAAAATATAGGCAACTAGGTTTCTAGCGTGCGAACAGTCACTAGGCGGGTACAGTCGAAAGTCGGGTAGACCACAATGAGAAGGGTATCAAGCCTGAAACCTATCAAGGGTATTGAAGGAAAGTGGTCTCGAAGACAAATGAGGACCTCGAACAAATTCAAGACCCACGAAGCTCCGTGGTAAATGCAATCGATGGAATCCCAAGACAAGCCCTCTATATGTCTTCTCCACTACTATTGGTCCAGTTTTGGAGGGGTTATCTCCACTACCTTTTCGCATGGGACCTCATGTTTAGCCCCTGTGTTAGAGGGGGGTCCTGGATAACTTTCACGATACTGGACTTTGACACTCCCTAACTAAGACTCCAATGTTTTATTTAATGGCCTTGAAGAGTTTCCTCTCCAACCTAATTCAAGGTCCTAACCCTAAACTAATTGGTTGACCCTACAAACATAAAATGTCTAATGAATTTTAGATTTAGCGTTAATTTTTATGGCTTGTATTAATTCAATGGTTATGAAAGTGAAATTAGTGATGTTTGAAAGACGAAAGAAAAATAAACAGAAAGCTGGAAACAAAATACCTTCACTTAACTCAAATCTTAAACAACTTTTCAAACTTAAAAATTTTCTAAGATCTTTGAACAACAAACTCAAAGCAAGATTTCACTCAACTATGAGCTACTTGTGATCTAAGTAAACTATCAAGAACTTATGAAAGAAAATACTTTTCCCTGGTTACTAATGCAAAGCAACACTATTTAACCAAACCAAGAAATAAAAAATAAAATAAAATTATTTGAATGCTCACAAAGAAAAAAGCAAAAATATCAACAAGTAAAAACCAATAAAACCTTTGGCCTAAGCATAGATTGCAAAGAGTCACTTTAAAAATCAAACACAGGCAAATTAAAATTGGACTCTCACACTTGTCTAAAAACCCTAGAAAATGAAATTTTGAGGAAAACTTCTTAATGAAAAAGAAAGTTATTGCTGTGATCAAACCTAAGTTACTGACCGTTGTGATAGAGACCCAAAAACATGAGAGGTATAACTCTTGTCAAAGGAAAGGATGATTACCTCACCTTCAACAAAAATTTTCTCCACAAGCACACTGCTGACAGTTCAACAAAAAGCGTGTGCACATGAGCTGTGTAAAGTCAGAGCACGTGTACACATGTTCTGGCCTTATATAGGCCGCATGTATCTATGAAACTTTGAGACATATGAAAGGCCAAGCAATCTAGCCCAGGAAGATACCACTGGTACTGAGAACCAGGGTCTCTTGAAGACTTAGACACTTACTTTAACAAAAAAAAGAAAACAATTCAAGGAAAACTTCATAGAACAAACCAATCTGAGGTGAAACCTAAGTTATAGACTGCAAACAACAAAAGAGTAGAAAGAGTTCCAGAAAACCCCCGAGAAGGACTATTTCTGACAGGGGAGAGGATGACTGCCTCTCTAAAAGAAATTTTCTGGAATCATACACGTGAATGACACTTCCTCAGCTAGCGTGTACACGCAGGCTGTGAGAAGGTAGGGCACGGGTACACACGTGCAGGCCTTATACAAGCAACGCGTACCTCTATGGGTCTTAAAAAATAAAAAAAAATGCAGTCAAGAAAAGAAACAGAGATAACTGGTATGGAAGACCAGAATCTATGTTAGCTCAGACTTTTGCAGAAACTTTAAAAACAAGGAATGAAACCAGTTTTTTAAAATACCCAAAAAATATTCCTAGAAACCCTAGAGTTCCCAAGTACGGTCGTCAATTCTGTTGTGAGTGAGAAATACCTCTACGGACTAGCACTTAGGGTTTTATCATGCATGCAGAAAAGACCTAAATATTCCTACTTTCTACCGTCATCTTGGACCTAATCCCCATTATTATTAAACAAATACATAGTTAAGAAGATCAAGTGAACATACCTTATTTTGGGCGTTTTATATCGATCCCTCTTCACGCTTGGTCACTCTTTGACTGCAAATATCCTCCCAAGGATGAACTGCATTCATAAAATACAAACAAATAAATCCATATGCATTTGATCTGTAGATTAATGGGTTAGATATTTAATCGATATGTACGCAATAAACAATGAAAACCTCATATGGTGGGACGAGAAAAGTACTTCTTTATTATTAACTTCACTAAAGAAACTTACAATGATGTAGTCCGCAAGTAGCCTACCTAAAAACATCATGACAACATAGATTTTGGTTTTCAATGAAAATATTGTTTTAGGGCTTATCCATTCACCGGGCGGGCATAAGGTCCCCCCCTTAGATTTTGCAACCGATATGTGCCTACCCCAATTTTCTCGGCTACCTGAAAAGGTCTGAGCCATAGATTCTAAAAATTTGAATGTTTTCCCTTTGGCTCATTTGCCCTGTCCCATTTTAGGACTACGTCTCCTACTTCAAAATTCTTCTCTTTAGCCATATGCCTATCAAACCACCTTTTAACTATCTTCTAATGAGATATGAACTTTGATTTTTCTTTCTCCCTCTCTTCTTTCAGCATGAGGAGGGTATCAATTCTTTTTTGTATAACTAATGAGGGATGTCCTCTTGAATCCTGAGTGAGATGAAGAGATGGAAAATATAGCCTGTTCGAGAGAATGGCTTCCTATATATATACCATGAAGTATGGGGAATTTCCTATAGCTTTCTTGGGTGTTACTCTATCATCCCATAAGGCGTTATGGATTTAATTGTGCCAATTCCTATGGTTGTCTACAACTATTTTTTTTAATATCCTTACTAGGTTCTTATTGGTTGATTCTGCCACTCTGTTCCCCTATGGATAAAAGTTTATTGAGTATTTGATTATGATTCCTTTGTCTAGAGAAAACTCTATTAATAGGGTGGAATAAAATTAAGCGACATTATAAAAATCAAGAGTGGAAGGCACATCGAACCTTGTGATCAACTGTTTTTCTATGAATTGGATCACCACCTTTTCGTTTACATGAGTCAGAGAGATGGCCTCTGCCCATTTCATGAAATATTTTGTGGAAGTTAGTATGTATCTATGTTGTTTTGAAGAAATCAATGTAATTTCTCCTATGATATCTAACCCCCATTTCTCGAATGGCCTGGAAACGACCACAGGTTCAAGTGGGACAACTTCTCTCTTTTCCCTTCCCGTGCTTATTTGAAAAGTTTCACAGTTTCTAGCATATGTGCGAGAATATCTTAACATAGTAGGTCAATAGTAGCCAACTCTCAGTATTTTGTGGGCAGTGGTGTTTCTTGTGAAATGTCCACCTGTAGGACCATCATGGGGCTCCATCATGCATCTTCACGTTCGAGACATATTAAAAGTACCCCATCATAAGTAACACAGAAGAGTACCGAATTTATGAGGCAAAATTGTGTTGATTTTAACCTGAGGTAGGTTTTCTAGGCAAGTCCCATGATGTAGGAGATAAGGCAGTTTCTCATACCAAGAATCTTTCCCTGGGGATATGTATGAAGCTTCACCACACCATAATTCCAATTCATTCTCCCATCCCGGGTCTTCATTTACTTGGTCCCGGGATTCAGCTGTCAGTTTGCATAATCCTTGTCCTTTAACCAATTTAGCAAGTTTTATATCTAGATCAAATTCTTGGACTACTTCCATCCAGTTTACTCTTCTTTCCCCCATCTCCTGTTGAGTGAATAGGGATCAGATTGTAGGGTGAGGCATGATGACTTGGGTATGGTTCTTTAGGATGTAAGATATAAAGTGTTTAACTGCCTTGTATACTTCATAAGACTGCTTGTCTATAGCAGGGTAATTTAGTTTAGCCCCTTGAATATTAGTGCTCATAAATGAGACCGGGGCCTCATTGTTTTCATCATCCTTCTAAGTCAATACTAGAGCTAATGATTGGTCAAAGGAAAAAGTGTAGAGGAAGAAATATTTTCTAAAGTTGGGACTTCAGAACTCTGGGGCTTGAGATATTGCAGCCTTAATATTGATGAAAGAACTTTTTCGTTCATCACCCCACTTGAATTCAAAATATTTGCGGATAATTTTTTGTAAGGGTTTGATAGTTTCAATGAAATCGAGGATGAATTTTCTCACGAAATTGATTTTTCCAAAGAAAGATTGCATAGCCTTTTTGTTGTGGGGTAATGGAAACTGAGATATAGCCCTAATCTGTTCTAGGTCTATGAGAATTCCTTCTTGACATATAATATGACCTAGCAGTTTATCTTCCTCGACCCCAAAGATATTTTTCTTAGGGTTTAAGGATATATCGTATTTCCTACACCTTTCAAAAATCTAAGTTAAGTGTTGGATGTGATCTTCTATGTTCTTTGAATACACAGTCACGTCATCCAAATAGACTACTACACATTTGTTGATTAGTCCATGAAATGCTACGTCCATGGCCCTCTGGAAGGTTTCCCCTGTATTGATTAACCCAAAGGGCATGCGTTTGTATGTCAAGGTTCCCCACTTGGTTCAGAAGGTAGTTTTCAAATGGTCTTCCTCTGAAACTAGAACTTGGTTGTAACCTGAAAAAATGTCGAGCAGGGAGAAAATATCAGAGCCATACACAGTCTGCAAGAGTTTCTCCATTGGTGGGATTGGGTAGCTATCCTTTTCTGAAGCTCTGCCGAGGTTTCTGAAATATAAACATAGGCAAATATCCCCAAACATTTTTCTCATGGGAACTAAATTTTCCACCCATGCAAAGTGTCTAACATGGACAATAATATTACAATCTAGTAATTTCTTTAACTTCTGACACATGCGAGGCTCCAGGGATGGGTGGTACCTCTAGATCTTCTGTTGGAAGGGTTTCACTCTGGTTTAACGAGATTGTGTGTTGAATGATGCGAGTATCATAAGATTTCAGGTCTCGGCAGGACCATGCAAAGACTTCTTGATATTATTTGAAAAGTTTGAGATAGGCTTACCTTTCCTCTTTAGATACTATCTTTCCGAGATTTATATTCTTGGGGTTTTTCGGGGTTCCTATATTTATAGTTTCATACATGGGACATGAACTCCCCATCTTTGTGTTCATTGACCCTTTGAATATTTCCCTTAAGTCAAAAAATGTTTCTAAATTGGCCACTCCCTTCGGTATTATTTGAGACCTTCGTTTGTTGGTTGGTTGACTTGTATGAGGATTGATTTCTACTAATTTCTCGTGAAATACTTCATCGTCAATAGCCAAGTCTTTAAAATTATCCTGATTGGTCAAAATGTTTATGATCTGTTCATCTCCTTCAAAGACCTTCCAATTAGAAATATTGTTGGTCATTGATGGTTTGTAGAGTAGCTAGATTGTGAATTGTGAAGCTTCGTAGTCTTATAAAGGGGATAACCTTGAGGAAGCAGTGGCCAGAGAATCAACAAGAGTGTTCTTTTTTCTGGAGATCGTTGTAATGTTGAAGGCTTCAAAATGTTCTATTAGTTTGTGCACATCTTGTTGGTAATTCCTTAGGTGGGGAGAGTTGTAATGTATAGTGTTACTTACTTCTAACAATGATTTTAGAATCTCCAAAAAATTTCAATTATTTAATCTTTAAGTCTATTGCTTTCTTTATCCCTTGTACTAGAGCTTCATACTTCATGGTGTTGTTTGTGCAATAAAATTCTAGTCTACAAGACAAGAAATTTATTTTACCTTTTGGAGCAATGAGGATGCACCATGCCTTTGACCCTTCTTGTGATTTGTATCCATCAAAGTATAAGGTCCAAATTTGTGAGCAAAAATCGTCAGCTTCCTTTTTCCTACCACTTTGCTCCTTTCCTCCTATTTGTTCTATGGTTTCTAGCACTGCTTCCTGGAAGAAGAGGGTTTCCTCTGTCGTTGTTGGAAAATTTTCCTGAAAACCTATTTCAGAGTTTTGATTAAGAGGAACATCAGATGAGAGGGGGGAGAAATTCTCGAAATAAGAGTCATAGGAATAATTTCCTAGCACGTGGAAATCTATCTATGAGGTTTTGTTAAGGGTTTCTAGGTCGGTGACAACATGTTTTAGATATCTTTCCCCATCGATCCTGATCATAATCGTGTGTCCCTTTAATGGAAACCAAAGGTGATTCCATTCTATGCTAAAGTATCCATTCAACTTCTCATACCAATCCAGGATAAGTAACAATCCAAAAGCTTCTAGGATATCTACTACGATGATGTCAATCACCTGAACAAATTTAGGGTGTCTCACCATTCTGATCATTACATATTTGATCTCTCCCATAACATTCACCTGGGTTCTGTCTAGTTGTATCACATGTTTATCACTCTTGATATGGAATACGTTGAATTTATTGCATATAGACAATGTCATAACATTCGAGGATGCTCCTGAGTCAACCAAACTATTGATACTAAGAGGGGGGTGAATCAATATCAAGTACAATTTAAAACCTTTTTCAACCTATACTTAAACTATTCAACTATATTCAATGTGAAATGGACAATAGTATAAGAGTTACACCAATACACCACAATACACCATGCACAATATATGAGAAATAATCAATAGTTATTGTTCAAGGGAAGTAATGACTTCCAAAGGTAGCTACAACTTCCAAATGTAAAGGGAGGGATAAAAATACAAGAGGAAGATACAATCCTACAATATAAAGAGAGATTTGAACTCTCAATCCTTGCCCCTTTCTTCTACTCAAGAATATATGAGATATAATAAAACTTTACATTAAATCATCACCATCAACCAATCATCACAGAGAACCTGATAATGCTTCCTGAGACTTCTCCAATTTATGCAATTCTTCGATTCTTGGAGTACTCTGATCCTATATATAATATTACTCAATGTATTCTCTGATACTCCTCCAAGTTTCACTCATTGAATCCTCCCCAAAAAGAAGTTATAGAAATAATGGTAGACTTTATTCAATTCTAGTCTATTCAGGAGACCGAACTTGTATAGAATGCCCCGCGCTCAATATTTAACATCTAATTCTAAAAATCGTACACATGAAAAAAAAGTCCGTACTCTTTCCAATGAAATTTGTCCCACGTCATTTGGATTCTCTATGAAGAATTTGTGACTGTTTTACCCGGAACACATGTTTATTGACTAGCTTCAGGACTGGTCAAAAACCCTATCTTCCACAGAGTGTATCTCCATAATTATAGCAAAGAAAGAGATGAAAATTTTACCAGAGGTACCTTGATATGTCTTCTCAATACCATAGCAATTTCACCATCTGATTCATTCTAAAAAAAACATTATAGAAAAAATGGTAAGATGACATGAAAATAACATACCTTAGAACATATCACCAAAAGACTTCATCCTCCCTTGAAATCCGGCCTTCTTTACTTCTTATTTCCTCTGAAATTCGACTTGTATCAAATGAATGTATAATGATGTTTATTTATACATTTATGTCACTTCCTTTTAACATTAGGGCCGACCTGACACTTTCTTATTTTGTAATTCTTTTCTTTAATTATCTTCAGGGCCTACATGTACTTCCTTCTTCAATTCACTTTGTCGTCTTCAAAAATTCATTTCTCCTAAACCATGAGGATCCACGTGACGTGACATATACCACTAGAAACAACATGATTTATATTATCCGTTCATGGGTGTTGTATATGCATGTGCATTTTCCTTCATGTCCAAATACCTTTATCAATCTTGTGGTCCAAAACCCATGACTAGGGTTGACATCAATGACAACAACCAATCTTCCAACAATCTCCCCCTTTGTCATTGATGGAAACAATCATGCTCCCCCTATCATCATGGCCCCAATTTCTCTCCCCCTTTGACATCAATGGAAAAGGTTAGGGTTGCTCCCCCTGAGTTTAATGGAAAAATGTAACTCTCTTCTTTGGGGTTGCTCCCCCTGAACATGTGGCACTCAATAATACTTCATCCTTATTTTTGGTCTTTGGGACTTTTTCTTCCTTAGAATCCTTTTGTGTGGCTTTTGTCTTCTCTCTCTTCTTCATGTCTAGGATGTATATGTTGTTTGGTATTCTTGTTGCAATTGCAACCAATCTTCCTGAGTTATTTTCTCTTATTTTACATTTTCGAGAATCAAACGTAAGAGTGTATCCTTGATCACACATTTTTCTAACACTGAGTAGATTATGATTCAAGTCTTCAACCAATAGAACATTCTTTTCTTTTACATTTTTTCTTCCAATATATACTACACCTTCTCCAAGTATTTTGGCAGATGAGTCATCTCCAAATGCAACTTTCCACCCTTTCTCTTCAAGATGATGAATTTGTCTTGATCCTCGGTCATGTGTGAAGAACATCCACTGACTATGCAACATTCATCTTCTTCTTTACATTCTTTAGCGGTCAATGCTATTTGAAAATCTTCATTGTTTGGAATCTCTTTCCTTCTCCATACTGTGGTTGGCATAGGGACATCTTCATTCATATATCTGCAATCTCATGCTTTGTGACCAAGATAATTACATTTGTAGCATGCAATATTTTTGTCCATCAATGGGGAAAATTAATTATAACTTCTATTGACAAATCCATGATTATTTCCATATCTTCTATTTACACAATTCATGTTTCTTGTGTATTTTTTCCTTTCATTGATTTTGCAATTAATTGCCTTATGTCCAAAATTTTTGCAAGTATAACAATGACCAAGAAAGAAATTTTGATACCTTGGAGTAAGTGGGATTCTTTGTGATGTAGTCCATCTGGGTAAATGATCTATTCTTCTGTAGTTTCCATCATACTGATTGAAGCTTCTTTGATTCTTGAAGGTAGGAGGTCTTCTTGGATATTCATCTCTTTTGTAATCATTCATTCTTTCTGGTATCCTGGTCCACTTCTCATCAACTGTCTCTGTAGCTCTTTCTTCAACCTTCTTGTTGGTATTTTCATCTTCTTTGTATGAATTTTCACCCATGCATCCAAGATGTGTTAAGTCTTTTGTCACTTGAGAGTTTCTTAAGCTCTTCCTTAATGAGACAACTTCATGTTCACGTTTCTCACAATCTTCTTCTTTATTCTTCATTTGGACATTCCTTACTTCTCCTATTCTTCTTTCTTCTTGATTTGGACATTCCTTACTTATCCTATTCTTCTTTCTTCTTCGAGTAGAGTTTTCAAGGAAATGGTTTCTTATCTTAGTTTCTCAAGGTCTTCTAATTGTTTCTTCAATATTACAACTTTCTTTTCACAACTACCCAATTCACTTCTTATTTTTCTTTGCGTGTCTTTGAGCTTGTTATTTTCAATCTCAACATGCTTCAATTTTTTAAGATTCTCATCTTCTTGTTGAATAATTTTTTCTTCATGATTTGCTTCTTCTTAATTGGAATTTTCTTCTTTAGTGTCATTTCTTTCAATCCTTGGATGAGGACATTTAAATTCAACATGACCTATTCCATAACAATTAAAGAAAAAGCGTTGACCTCTATTTTCTTCTTTGAAATCTGAGATGTTGTAATTTTCTTCAACTTCTTCTTCTTCTTATTCTTCTTTTGCGTATTCCATTACATATAGGTCTTTTATCTTGTTTCAAATCTCTTTTGATGATGCACATGATCCCACCTTGGATTTCACTGAATCTGTCAATCCATCCAGGATGGTATCTATTGCCAAATTGTTGTTCCTTTTTGCTTCTTTCTGAGCTGCAGTCTTTGGTTTCTTCAAAGCATTGTATCCTGAAGCAACTGAGAACCAAACATCTTCCCCAAGAGCTTTCAAGTAAATTTCCATTGTATTCCTCCAGTATTCAAAATTGCTTCCATCAAATGGTGGAATCCCATTTGGAATTTTGTCTTCCATTTCTTCTTAGGATCTTCCTTCAAGTGGTTAAACTGTACTAAAGGTAACCCACTCTAATACCAATTGTTGATACTGAGAGGGGGGTGAATCAATATCAAGTACAATTTAAAACCCTTTTCAACTTATACTTAAACCATTCAACTATATCCAATGAGAAATGAACAATAGTATAAGAGTTACACCAATACACCACAAAACACCATGCACAATATATGAGAAATAATCAATAGTTATTGTTCAAGGGAAGTAATGAACTCCAAAGGTAGCTACAACTTCTAAATGTAGAGGGAGGGATAAACCTAGAAGAGGAATATACAATCCTCCAATATCAAGAGAGAGTTGAACTCTCCATCCTTTCCCCTTCCTTCCACCCAAGAATATATGAGAGATAATAAAACTTTACATTAAATCATCACCATCAACCAATCATCACATAGAACTTGATAATGCTTCCCAAGACTTCTTCAATTTCTGCAATTATTCAATTCTTGGAGTACTTTGATCCTATAGATAATATTAATCAATGTATTAACTGAAACTCCTCCAAGTTTCACTCCTTGAATCCTCCCCAAAAAACAAGTTATAGAAAGAATGGTAGACTTTATTCAATTATGGTCTATTCAGGAGACCGAACTTGTACAGAATTCCCCACACTCAATATTTAACATCCAATTCTGAAAATCGCACAAAAGAAACTAAAGTCCATAGTATTTCCAATGAAATTTGTCCCACATCATTTGGATACTCAATGAAGAAGTTATGACTATTTTACCCTGAACACCTATTTATTGACTAGCTTCAAGACTGGTCACAAACCCTATCTTCCACATAGTGTATCTCCATAGTTATTGCAAATAAAGAGATGAAATTTTTACAAGAGGCACCTTGATATGTATTCTAAATAACATAGCGATTTCACCATCTGAATCGTTCTAAAAAAAAATTTATAGAAAAAATGGTAAGATGACCTGAAAATAACATACCTTAGAACACATCACCAAAAGACTTCATCCTCCCTTGAAATCCAACCTTCTTTACTTCTTATTTCCTCTAAAATTCGACTTGTATCAAATGAATGTATAATGATGTTTCTTTATACCATTTATGTCACTTCCTTTTAACATTAGGTCCAACCCTGACACTTTCTTATTTTGTAATTCTTTTCTTTAATTATCTTTAGGGCCTACATGTACTTCTTCAATTCACTTTGTCATCTTCAAAAATTCATTTTTCCTCAACCATGAGGATCCACGTGACGTGCCACATAACACTGAAAACAACATGATGTATACTATCCATTCATGGGTGTTGTATATGCATGTGCATTATCCTTCATGTCCAAATACCTTTATCAATCTTGTGGTCCAAAACCCATGACTAGGGTTGACATCAATGACAACAACCAATCTTCCAACAAAAACCATTATGGAGGTTTATGTTGAAGACTTCAAATGTCAAAAGTAATGGTGGGATAAAATGATTTCCCTTCTTATCTTCAAAGAAAGCGTTTACAATTGGTTTATTTCTTAGATCTATGGGAGCCAGATTTTCTCCTTTGTCAGTGCTTGTTGTAGGATTTTCTACTGAATTCAATGCTCGTAACTAAAATTCATTTTTCCGAGGGATCCTACACATGTCCATGAACGATATATTTTCCTTTAACCTTTTCAAATCTTCTTCTATCTTGTGGTCTAGCTTGGTATAATCTCATGTATGGATGTTAATAGGATTTATTCAGGGAAAAAAAGGTTCTTTCGAGTGATAGGGAGCTGGTTTTCCTCTCGGAGTTTGGGTCACAGTAAAGTCGTTTGAGACAGGTTGACCCCTACTTCGTGTTTTCACAGCCAAAACCTATGCAGCTGGTTCTTGAACCTCAAATAGGTCATCGAAAGGCACTGGTAGGTCAGGGTCCCATATCAGCATGGTTGTTTCTTCTGGTGGAACAACTTCATCCTGATAAAAAATATTCATAGCCGAGTCACTTGATTGTTAGATAAGGGAAAACAAATCTAGAAATCGGTTGGCCATCAAATTCATGGCGTGCACCCATTGTTGGAAAATGTTTAACAGGAAGCATATGCTTGTCATTGATGGAAAGTATAATAGTGATGATGTCTTGAGTACAACAACGATGATCAACAGGAAAATAGAAGATAAGTCCAGGAAGATCGAATGATCGAAGGCAACAAAACATTGACAAAATGATCAAAGGCCTGAGAGGCATTTCTGATCGTTGGATCTCATTCAAAATTCATGAAAGAACGAGGGTCATCAGATCAGAATATACACAAGAAGAGTGTTGAATAGGAGGACAGATCTCAGACGTTAGATCTGAGCATAGGGTTCGACCACCGTTGGATCGAGGAGAACCTTCATGATCTTTAAAGTGCAAGGAGTAGAGGGCTCACAAAATCCTAAAAGCAGGAGGACCATCCATCTCAAGGGGTTATGTGGACCATTGATCCGACTCCCTGTCGGATTTTTGGGGATCGAGAGTTGGATATGACAAGTAATATCATCCACAGAAATCTTGATTTCGCGATATGAAAAATCACGACGTAATCTGAGCCGTCAAATCAAGATCACATCTGGACCGTCGATCTGACTCACATCAGCAAACCACGATAGCTAGGAACACATGGCACAACCAGGTAATGACAAGTGTCAGACTGATTCAACATTCCAAGCACATGTAAGTCACGAATCAGGGTAACACGTGGCAGTTATTTAACACATGTGACGTCAGCAGACTTACACCATGTCAGAGTTTCGAGGATCGTGTGTAGGATATGTAAAAGAACATTCAACACAGGAATGTCGAAATCGTGATATGCTAAATTGAGATTTAATCGTGGACCGTTGGATCAAGAGGACACGTGGCGAAAGATCAGAGCACCATAAAGCTCTATCTCGAAGTTTCTCCTATCGCAACTTGGAGTGACAAGAACCTCCATCTAAGGATCAGCGAGATGCGAGATCATGAAAAGATCATGACTGTCAATACACCAAAAGACGTGGACCGTTGATCTAAGCTCCTTTTCTAAGTTTCTCCTATCGTGACTTGGTGTGAAAAGAACCTCTATCAAAGGAATCACGAGATGTGAATTAACGATTAGATATGGACCGTAGAATCATCGAGATCATGGACCGTTGATCTTAGCTCCATCTCAGAGTTTCACGGATCGCGACTTGGAGAGTCGAGATGATTCATCTCCAGATTCACGAAATGCAAAATCACGAAAGTGATTTATGCATAAGCACTTGGTCATAGCCATGGTCATATAGAGGAAGGAGCTAGCACAAAAAAGCTCTGTATCGGAGCTTCGGAGATCGCGACATGAAGTATTAAGACACTTGGCCATAGGAATGCCGAAATGTCGAAACCCGATTTAAAGGAAATATTAATAAAGTGCATCCAACAGTGCAGATAAACCTGGAAGAGATCGAAGGGCTACTGTTGCACGACATAGTGAAACTGCTAGAAACCATTGATGGGTTCTACTAGAGGATGCTAAGAGACTTCGGTGTGATTTCCATAGGAGCTGAAGAGTCACATGGAATCTGCTAGTGGAATGAAGACGATTTGTTGAGGAAATTGACAGCTGGATAAGGGTTTGATCTCGTAACTAAAATAGAAAGGATGAGCTCAACTGTAACAAAGAAGATGAAGAGTCTCAATTGCCAGAGAGAAAAAGGAATCTCGGCTTAACACCTAGTGATGATAGACATAGGGGTTGAACTTCCAGAGAAGTTGAAGAGTCATGATGATGATCATGCAGAGCACTTGAGTTGTGGAGGATATTGGCACGGTATGAGCATGCAGAGGAATGGTGAATATTGCATGCAAAAGATGCATAGAAGCCATATATACATGGTACAGAGAAGAGAAGTGTTTTTTGTTGTTGTTGCAGTTTGTTGTGGTTGTTGTTGGTGAAGGTGTTTCATGTGTGAAGAAGGAGGAGAGTGCAGCAGATGAATTGCACAAAAGAGGAACTGTGTAGTGAATGGACATGGCGCACAGAGCATAAAAAGCAGAGGAACAGACAGCGCAAGTCATGTGTGCAGAAAGGCAATGAGGTAGACAGAGCAACGAAATGCAACAGAATAGTGATGAGTTAGGTAAGCCATTGTTGAACATCATATCACTATAATAAGTTTCAGTAGCAAAGATTTAAATTTCAGGGTAGAAGGGAGGTGCTAGGGAGGACTGTTGTCCTCATAGGTTCAAGTGGGTGCTTGAACACAAGGAGTTGTAGCTTCCTTCTAGTTGGTGCTAGAGAAACCAGGGAGTTGTAGCTTCCTGCTAGTTGGTGCTAGAGAAACCAGGGAGTTGGTGCTTCCTTCTAGTTGGTGCTAGAGAAACTAGGGAGTTGGTGCTTCCTTCTATTGGGTGCTAGAGAAAACATAGAGTTGGTGCTCTCAGCAAGTAGAAGCTTGCAAAACAGAGGTTGTAGCCTCATTATGAGTTGGTGCTCATATGTATGATAATGTAAAGAATGTAACTATTACTTATCATATAAAGAAAAAGGGGTTTTTACCCTTTATGGGTTTCCTCAGGAAATATCTATCTCTGTGTATCACATGTGTGTGACTGATGTTGAATATGATATTGCTTACTTCCCTGCACTATTGTGATTGTCCCTCAGTGTTTCTGCAAAGAGTTTAAAAGAAGCATAATTGTTTAAGCACAGT
>ML788663.1:407738-424994 GCA_009831015.1 Picea engelmannii
GAAAATCGAAGAGATTCTGAAACAACAACTATCAGAAAAGAAGACAAGATGTGAATCATTAGAACAAGAAGTAGTGAAAACAAGGAAAGAAATGGAGAAATTTCAAGCCTTGTATAATCAGAGTCTATCAAGTATCAAAGCCTTAGAAGGATTAGCCACCATTCTGAATTAGCAAAGGAATCCAAAGCTGAAAACTGGTTTGGTTTATGAAGAGGGATCAAGCAGTGGGAAGCTAGGAAATGAAGAACCCATCAAGTTTGTCAAAAGTACAACCAATGACAATAACAAGCCTGCAAAAACAAAGGAAGACAATCAGCTGCCCAGGATGAGTAAAGAAAAAGGTGCCAGGATTGAATTTGTAGAACTAAGAAACAATGCTCTCTCTGCTGAAAGACGTCATCAACAAGAAAGAAATCGATTTTCTCAAAGAAGGCAACCATTTTCCAGGTACAAAGAATTTTTCTATGGCTATTGTTTCTACTGTTCTAATTTTGGTCACAAAGTTGTAAATTGTTCCTTAAGACTTATACATGAGCAATTAATATTTCAAAGGAATAAATACTTCCCACAACAAAGAATGATACAGTCAAGTAATAATCCTTCACAGACTACAAATTGCCAAATTAAGTCTGGACACATACAACTAAGGAGGCGAACAAATAATCAATAATCAATAAGTAGGCAACACTGCAACAATAAGTTTGACTTATTGAATAATGAGGTTGAATGCTACACCTGTCATAACTTTGGACATAAATATATTGAGTGTCGGTTAAGGAACTATGAACCAGATTCGAAATCCCCTGCTGAAAATGTCAAGTTTTGGATGAAGAAGGAAAGTAACAAGTGTGGATTAGTATTGTCTTCTCAACGAAAAACGAACCCTTGGTATATATATAGTGGATGCTCCAAACACATGAAGGGAGACAAAGGCAAGTTTCTATCTCTAAGTGAAAGCAAATCAAGAAGCGTAACCTTTGGAAATGATGCTCCAGGGAAAATAAAAGGCAAAGGGATGGTGAGCTTAAGTAATGGAAAAGGAAAAGCCCAAGATGTTCTACTTATGGATGGGCTGAAACATAATCTGCTCAGTGTAAGTCAAATGTGCAACAGAGGATGTGAGGTGTTGTTCATGTCCAAGGACTGCAAGATAAAGTCTGTAAACTCAGGACAAGTGGTTGCCAAAGGCATAAGGACAGAAAATAATGCATATGTGTTGAAAGAAAATAGAGAAGAATGTCATCTAAGCAAACATGATGAAAGGTGGTTATGGCATAGGAGACTTGGACATCTAAACTTTGACCACTTAATCAACCTCAAAAACCTTGAGGCAGTAAAAGATCTTCCAAGAATATCAAAGCCCAAAGAGTCAATGTGTAAACCCTGTTAGGTAGGGAAGCAAAATAGGACACAATTTAAGTCCAAGAGCTTTACTTCAACAGAAAAAACACTCCAACTAGTTCATATGGATTTATGTGGACCATCAAGACAGGAAGGCACAGGGAAAGAAAACTACTTCATGTTGATTATCGATGATTACTCCATACTTACATGGGTTGCCTTTCTCAAAGAAAAAGATGAAGCGTTTGAGAAGTTTAAAAAATTTAAGGCTTTAACAGAGACTCAAACAGGCAAGAGGTTAAAGGCAGTAAGATCAGATTAGGGAGGAGAGTTTATGTCAAGAGACTTCAATGAATTCTGCGATGAACATGGGATCAAGAGAGAATACACAATCCCAAGAACTCCACAACAAAATGGAGTTGTTGAGAGGCAAAACAGAACAGTGCAGGAAATGGCCAGGTCAATGATGAATGAGAAGAACATTGGTCAAACCTACTGGGTGGAAGCCATACACACAGTAGTTCATGTTCTCAACAAAGCCCACCTCCGACCACAAAGTAACAAGACCCCTTATGAATTATGGTTTGGAAGACCTGCCTCAATCAAACACTTCAGAGTCTTTGGGAGTAAATTCTACATAAAGAATAATGATGAAAACCTCGGCAAATATGATGATAGGGCTCATGAAGGTATATTCTTAGGGTATGCTACAAACATTAAATGATATAGATGCTACAATAAGAGGTTTCATAAAATGGTTGACTGTATTGATGTAAAAATTGATGAAGGAATCCCAACAAGAGAGGTATATAGTAATGATTTTTCTACAGAAGACACAGCTAAAGCTGAAGATGAACAGGTCCAAGAATCAGAAAATGAAGACTCTGAATCAGATGAAGACCGAGACACTCAAACAGACTCAAATCAATAGTCAACTACAAATTCCTCCTCCAGAATCATTCAAAAAAATCATCCTGCAAGTCAGATAATTGGGGAAAAAGACAAAGGTGTACAAACCAGGAGAAAGATAATCAAAACCACCGAACAATTTCATATATCTCTCATATCCATGCTGGAACCCAAGAATTTTAATGAAGCCAACAAAGATGATCACTGGGTTAAAGCAATGAATGAAGAACTTGATCAAATTGAGAAAAACAATACATGGGAGATGGTTCAAAGACCCGAAGGTAAAAATGTCATTGGCTCCAAATGGATCTTTAAGAATAAGTTGAATGAGCAAGGACAAGTTATCAGGAACAAAGTGAGGTTAGTCTGTAAAGGCTATGCTTAGATAGAAGGACTGGATTTTGATGAAACATTTACGCCCGTAGCAAGATTAGAAGCTATCAGAATGTTTCTTGCCTATGCTTGTCATAAAAGGTTTAAAGTCTATCAAATGGATGTCAAGTCATCCTTTCTCAATGGAGATTTAAGTGAAGAAGTCTATATGGAACAACCAGAGGGTTTCAAATTGTCTGATAACCCTGACTTAGTATGCAAGTTGAATAAATATTTATATGTTTTAAAATAAGCCCCTCGAGCCTGGTATCATAGACTGGATACATATCTCAAAAACAAAGGGTTCAAGAGAGGAGAAACCGACAACAATCTGTATATTAAGACAGAGGATAATGATTTTCTCATCGTACTGGTCTATGTAGATGACATCATCTTTGGATGTAATAAGGATTCACTGGTACAATGGTTTTCTTCTGCCATGGAGTCTGAATTTAAAATGTCTATGATAGGAGAATTGTCATTTTTCCTTGGTCTGCAAATTACTCAGAGGCCTGAAGGGATGTTCATTTATCAAGAAAAATACCTAAGAAAAATGCTGAAAAGGTTTCAAATGGAAGATTCTAAACCTGTGGGTACACCTATGGTAACTGGATGTAAACTAATAAAGTATGATGATTCACTTGATGTTGATCAAAGCTCATATCGATCAATGATAGGAAGCTTGTTGTACATCACAGCATCTCGCCCAGACATAATGCATGTTGTAGGAATGGTAGGAAGATATCAGCCTGCACCTAAACAGAGTCATTTGCAAGTTGTCAAAAGGATATTTAGGTATTTGAAAGAGACAATGACTTATGGTCTGTGGTATCCCAGAAATCAAAGTCTTTAGTTGACTGCTTATTCAGATGCAGATTGGGCAAACTGTGTTAATGAGAGAAAAAGAACCAGTGGATGAGCATTCTTCTTGGGTGACTCCTTAGTAGCATGGCTTAGTAAAAAGCAAGGATCCATTTATTTATCAACCACAGAGGCAGAGTACATTGCTTTTGCTACCTGTTGCACTCAGGTATTATGGATGATTAAGACACTTGCATACTTAGAGGTAAAATACACTGCATCGATCCCAATTCATTGTGATAACACTAGTGCCATCAGTGTGTCTAAAAATCCTGTCTTCGACTCCAAGACAAAACATATTCCCATAAAATATCATTTTCTGAGAGAGCAGGTCACCAAATCATATTGTTCAGGTTCATTACATTCCCACTATAGAACAAATTGCAGACATCTTTACTAAGCCCCTAGACAAGACACCGTTTGAATATCTCAGACAGAAGTTGGGTGTCATTTCATTTCACAACTAAAAGAGTCCATCTTGTTAGGGGGAGATTTGTATTGTTTGAATATCTAATGCCTCCTAAAATTAATGCAATATCTCAGGGGGAGCATGCCTCTTCTTTAACATTGATTTCAAAGGGGGAGAAGAGAATTTGGGTGCCTTAGTTGCCATCAATTCCAAAGGGGGAGATTGTTGGAAAATGTTTAACATGTAGCATATGCTTGTCATTGATGGCAAGTACAACAATGATGATGGCTTGAGTACATCAGCGATGATCAACAAGCAAATAGAATATAAGTCCAGGAAGATCGAATGATCGAAGGCAATGCAACATTGACAAAATGATCGAAGGCCCGAGAAGCATTTCTGATCGTTGGATCTCATTCAAAATTCCCAAAAGAACGAGGGTCATCAGATCAGAATATAGACAAGAAGAGCGTTGAACAGGAGGACAGATCTCAGATGTTAGATCTGAGCGTAGGGTCCGACCACCGTTGGATCAAGGAGAACCGGCACGATCTTTAAAGTGCAAGGAGTAGAGGGCTCACAAAATCCCAAAAGCAGGAGGACCGTCCATCTCAGGGGGTTATGTGGACAGTTGATCCGACTCCCTGTCGGAGTTTTGGGGATCGAGAGTTGGAGATGACAAGTAATATCATCCACAGAAATCCCGATTTCGCGATATGCAAAATCGTGACATAATCTGAGCTGTCAAATCAAGATCACATCTGGATTGTCGATCCAACTTACGTCAGCAAACCACGACAGCTAGGAACACGTGGCACAACCAGGTAATGACAAGTGTCAGACGGATTCAACATTCCAAGAACATGTAAGTCACGAATCAGGGTAACACGTGGAAGTTATTTAACACATGTGACGTCAGTAGACTTACACCATGTCGGAGTTTCGAGGATTGTGTGTTGGATATGTAAAAGAACATTCACCAAAGGAATGCCGAAATCATGATATGCTAAATCACGATTTAATCGTGGACCGTTGGATCAAGAGGATGCATGGCGAAAGATTAGAGAACCATAAAGCTCCATCTTGGAGTTTCGCCTATCGCAACTTGGAGTGACAAGCACCTCCATCTAAGGATCAACGAGATGCGAGATCACGAAAAGATCCTGACCGTCAATACACCCAAAGACGTGGACCCTTGATCTAAGCTCCTTTTCGAAGTTTATCCTATCGTGACTTGGTGTGACAAGAACCTCTATCAAAGGAATCGCGAGATGCGAATTCACGATGAGATCTGGACTGTAGAATCATAGAGATCGTGGACCGTTGATCTCAGCTCCATCTCGGAGTTTCATGGATCACGACTTGGAGAGTCGAGATGATTCATCTCCAGATTCACGAAATGTGAAATCACGAAAGCACTTTATGCATAAGCTCTTGTTCATAGCCATGGTCATATAGAGGAAGGAGCTAGCACTGAAAAGCTTTGTATCAGAGCTTCGAAGATCATGACATGAAGTGTCGAGACACTTGGCAACAGGAATGCCAAATGCGGAAACCCGATTTAAAGGCAAGATTAATAAAGTGCATCCAACAGTTCAGATAAACCTGAAAGAGATCGGAGGGCTACTGTTGCATGACACAGTGAAACTGCTAGAAACCATTGATGGGTTCTACCAGAGGATGTGAAGAGACTTCGGTGTGATTTCCAGAGGAGATGAAGAGTCACATGGAATCTACTAGTGGAATGAAGATGATTCGTGGAGGAAATTGACAACTGGATAAGGGTTTGAGCTCGTAACTAAAACAGAAAGGATGAGCTCGACTATAACAGAGAAGACAAAGAGTCTCAACTGCCAGAGAGAAAAAGGAATCTCGGCTTAACACCTAGTGATTATAGACACAGGGGTTGAACTTCCAGAGAAGTTGAACAGTCACGATGATGATCATGTAGAGAAATTGAGATGTGGAGGATATTGGCACGGTATGAGCATGTAGAGGAATGGAAAATATTGCATGCACAAGATGCACAGAAGCCATATATACATGGTACAGAGAAGAGAAGTGTTTGTTGTTGTTGTTGCAGTTTGTTGTGGTTGTTTTTGGTGAAGGTGACTCATGTGTGAAGAAGGAGGAGAGTGCAGAAACTGAATTGCACAGAAGAGGAACTGTGCAGTGAATGGACATGGCACACAAAGCATAAAAAGTAGAAGAACAGACAGTGCAAGTCATGTGTGTAGAAAGGAAATGAGGCAGACAGAACAACGAAATGCAGCAGAATAGTGATGAGTCTGGTAAGCCATTGTTGAACATCATATCACTGTAATAAGTTTTAGTAGCAAAGATTTAAATTTTTGGGTGGAAGGGAGGTGCTAGGGAGGACTGTTGTCCTCATAGGTTCAAGTGGGTGCTTGAACACGGGGAGTTGTAGCTTCCTTCTAGTTGGTGCTAGAGAAACCAGGGAGTTGTAGCTTCCTTCTAGTTGGTGCTAGAGAAACCAAGGAGTTGGTGCTTCCTTCTAGTTGGTGCTAGAGAAACCAGGGAGTTGGTGCTTCCTTCTAGTGGGTGCTAGAGAAAACAGAGAGTTGGTGCTCTCAGCAAGTAGTAGCTTACAAAACAGAGGTTGTAGCCTCATTATGAGTTGGTGCTCATATGTATGATAATGTAAATAATGTAACTATTACTTATCATATAAAGAAAAAGAGGTTTTTACCCTTTATGGGTTTCCTCAGGAAATATCTGTCTCTGTGTATCACATGTGTGTGACTGATGCTGAATATGCTATTGCTTACTTCCCTGCACTATTGTGATTGTCCCTCAGTGTTTCTGCAAAGAGTTTAAAAGAAGCATAATTGTTTAAGCACAATAACAACTGATTCACCCCCCCTCTCATTTGTCAAACAACTTGATTGTTAGATAAGGAAAAACTCATCTATAAATAGGCTAGCCATCAAATTCATGGCGTGCACCCATTGTGGGTAGACTCTTTAAGAATTTTTCTCTTGATGATAGGTACAAAACGAGTCATATGATACATTTCCCAAATCGATGTTTAAGTTGGATGGGGAAGATTGAATTGCTTTGAAAGGTGGATTTATTTTAAAAAAGGTTTATAGGGCCTCTAGCCTTGGTTTCCTTCCCATGCACTTCTTTTCATATATATGATTTTGTTTGACCACTTCTTAACCATGTGTTCTAGGTCTTCTATGTCTCCACTTCCCTTTTTGAGACCTTGTTCTGTTTGTTTCCCTAGAGGTTTGGTCATTAGGAGTCCTCTCCTGGGAGGAGGTTGAACTTCCTTATTAACTAATGAGACCTGGCCTTCTTTAAATCCCTTCATATGGAATTTTATTGTTTTGGATTCTTCAAAATTCTCAGCAAAGGTTGTTTTGGCATCCCTCTTCACAAAAATGGAAATAGAAGCTGGGAGAGCATTAGCATATACTTGGATTTGCAAATCCTGAGTGGGTTTAGCTTCAAGTTGAATTTTTTTTAGGATAGTGATGAAATGTTGATTAAAGTATTTAACCTTCTCCTTTGAACTCATGGTGGTGATGAACAACTCAACCATCAAGGCTCCGATAGTGGATTCTTCTCCAAATTTATCTAGAAAATCCTTTTGAAACTTCATCCAACTAGTTATGGACCCTATAGGTAAGTTAAAATACCAAGTGGAGGCCAAATTCTCAAAGGTATAGGGGAAAATCATGCATACTATGTATTCATGTTGGACATTCATCAGTCTGATAGCTATTATGAATTTTTTGATATGATCTTCAGGAAATCCTGAGGTTTCAGGATCAAATTTAGTGAGTAAATTTTCTCGATTTTGGGGAAGGTTATGTACTCATCTGGGGATGTCCAAAGCATCTCTGGCCAACCACGGTCGATTATTCCGAGGTGGGTTTCCCCTTTCTTCATTATGATCATTGTTATCTTCCATGTCGTCCGATCCCAAAACTAAGTGTTCTGATTTAAACTCTTCCTTGTCGGAAAAATCGTTGGGCTCGAAGAAGTTACCGACTGGGGTTTCGGGGACTAGGTTAAGAGGATGTTTGATTTCAGTGAGGGAGAAATCTATCAGGTATTCTATTGTGTGAACAAAAACCTGGTCAGGGGTGTCAACCACTGGTTTGCTTACTTGTTTTCTACAAGGAAGTAACGAGGTTAAGGGTAGTGCTCCAATTTGTCGGGTGTAAGATCTTGTGATTCTTCTAAACTAGTTCAACTCCTCGTGAGGAAGAGCGTAAGGTATCTCAGGGAATAGATATTCTTCCCCTTGCTAGGGTGAGTTACTCATTTCAAGAGTACTCAGTGTGTGTGGGATGTCTTGGGAATGACTAGCCATGCATGTGGGCTATTTTGAATCTACAGGCTGTGTGAAATATTATATAAAATATATTGTCATCCATTCATTCCTCAGGCCCTCCTTCTAGCGCCAATTTTTTTGAGGGGTCATAAATCCATTTAACTCAACAGTAGGAACCAAAACTTCCACCAAGGCCTAATTAGACTATGCAATGTTTAATGGTGGAATGGTTCTCTAGATCTATGTGATCTGCCCAATTAATCTATGGGATTTACATAGTGATTGAAAATATGTCTTCTTATGAAATATCCTCCTTCAGTTTGGATGTTCTCTTTTTATAGTTTCTCTTATAGGTGGGACTGATACAAGATAAATGTTGGTATAAACTAGATAGGTAACAAAGGGGAATTGATTAATTACTGAAGAAGGCTGAGCTTGGGATAACCCTTGTGCTCAAGAATGCAGACGATAATTCTTAAACCTATGACAAGCGTAATACTAATACTTTAACCTATTGGTGTTCCAATCATTGATTGGGATACAATTATCAGAAGAAAATATACCTGTAATAAAGGATGGAAAGAAAAACAATTTCCTTAACTCTAATCATTTATCACACATTAACACAACAATTTACTTTTCATCATTAGAGACAAGAACTATAAAAATATTGAATTAGATAACTTATCAACAGATTCAGAGGCTCTTACTCATTACAACATCCATTCACGAGATAAAAAAAAAAAAAAATCTTCTTCTGATCCAATCACACACGCTTTTTATGAAAAACACAAACTTGTCTTTGGTCCTAAACATGACTTCTCAATTAATGTAGCTCTGAAATAGTTCTTTACAAATCCAAAAATGAGGGTCTTTGCAAAAAACATCGACCTATTCTAACAGGTCGATCCTCTTATTTATAACATATTATTAACTAAAAATAACTATCAAAAGTGCAAGCTAAGTAAACAAAACATCACCACATGGCGCTTTCATTTCTCAGTCTTCTAAGAGTCATCAAATGGTTTCCCTTGAGTGGATGACTCTTCTCATACTCTAAACATTTGATGAAGAGATCCTCGCATGTGTTGGCATATGAAAAATCTATGTTGACCGACTAGGGCCAAAAGGATCTCCTTTATCTCCACTGTCTGTGCCCGATTCTTGACTATCCTAGAAATTAACTGTTGTAACAATGCAATTTTACTATGTCATGCAAGTCAAAAAATTCATTGGGTGTGCCAAATTCGATGTCTATCATCACCCGATTGATATTGGCCTAGATATTTTCGCACTCGACCCATTTCTCTTGGATTTATTGATTAGGTTCTTGGGCCATTTTCACCCAGTATTCAACCGACTTCTTTATGCGATCGATACTGCTATCCCTTAGTACCCGAATGCCATGCTCTTCGGTGTCTCGACCATGTTGAACTGCACTGATGTAATCAATCCTTTCCACTTATTGGTGTGATTTCTCATACCATATTTCCATATCCTTGCACGTCACCAGCACAATGAGGGTGTCTTCTTGGAAATCGATTATCCCCGTAGTGAAAAGGTGCCTCTCATTCATGAATTTATTGTAGATGTCCTGGAATTTACTTCTGAAGAACACCATGGCCTATGTGGAGTCCTAATAATATTTCTCCAAATGGCATATATGCTCCAAATCATTCAGTGCATTGACCAACTCCTGTTCATCCTTCCTCACTCTATCCAGGGTGGCATCTGTGATTTCCATCCCTATGCCGATAAGCTCAGACTTCTTGGCATGATCCATGCTAATCAATTTTTTCTCTGTGGTGATGAGGATGGAGATGTCTAGAGTAATCCTCCTCTTCTTGGTGCTTCTCTTCATGATGTCTTTCTTCTTTTGGTCATAGGAAATGACTTGTATATCGACGAACTCATCCATGGGTTCGAGGATTTGCTGCTCTTCCCAAGTAAGTGTGTTTCCTAGGATCCCAATGGTGTAAATATGTTCAAGGCTAGGTTCTTGAACCTCTTTTGTGTGATCTGAAATTTTGGCCTCTAGTTTTTTCTCATTGGGAGGTAAAGTACCAACCGAAATTGATGCATCTGGGGTAGGCTCAATACTTACTTGATAATCAACTATTGAGATGTCGGTTTCCTGCTGTGGCACTTATTCTTCTTGTTCAATTGTTCCTAGCTTGTACTTTGGGTTGTCCACTTGGGTCTCCAACGCATCGAGTAGCTCAGTGTCTAAGACACTTTCGACCTCCTGGTCACTTTGTGGAAGGCTTTGAGTTTGTGGATTGGGAGCTAGGGAAGATTCTTTCTCGAGTTCCTTTTCCTCTGTGATCTATACCAGAGTCACCAGGGGAACCTTTGAACTCTCCTCACCATCATAGATCATTATTAATTCATGTAGGGGGTTTGGTGCACTTATTCTCCCTGATTTCCTTTCTATCTTGAGCTAAGCCAGAACATCCCCTGGTGATTTGGCCTGTGGCGTTGAAACTTCAGGGTTATCTAGCTTGGTGATCTCTTCAATTTGTATTGGATCTGGGTCACTTGGACCTCCTCGTCTTTCTACTGGATTTTTGGCATGGACCCTTGTCATATCTACGAGGTTCGGGTCATTCTACAATTGATCAATTACTCTTTGTGCCTGTTCTGTTAGGAGAAATCCCCTTTCTTGTGCCACCAATGTTAAAGACAATTCCCTGTTCTGCACCTCTCTTGCCTCTCCCACTCTGATTCCTTCCCTGGCTCTGAGGGCCTCATGAGCTGAATATTTTCACCTCTTTTGTCACTTATTCATCCATCCTCATGGCTTTGAACCTAGTCATTTGCAGGTTAGCCATCCTTTGCACCACCGCGTCCCAGTCCTATGCGTTCTCTGTGAAGACTTCGTCTTCGAACTTATCGTGTGCATACAACCAATAGGATGATACCTGTGAAGCATGTTATAGGACCAGGCCCTTTGGATCCTTCTTGCAGAATCAACCTGTTAGGAATTTGAATTTGAGTTGGCTCAACCCTTCTTGCTTGTATTGAGCGATATCCTTTACCAAATAGAACCCTACATGGAAACCGTAGGGTATGAAAGCTTGTTTCTTGTCTTTGACTAGGGTGGCATTGTAGCCTTGCAAGATGGTTTGATAACATATTTATCCTATGATGAGACAGTCTGGGACATGAGATTCTAGGAGATGTGGTGCTTTGGTGGCCTTGAAAACCCTAATGTAGGTGGTGTGCTTGTCCGAATACCAATGGCCTACCTTGGTAATCATTTTCTTGGCCGTTGTTGATAGCATTGGGCACTCCTTCTTAAAAAGAATGAAATAAATTTGGGAGATAAATTCATTGCATATGAGGGAGTAAGATTTATTATACCTGTTTTCCCATAGCACGTTGAAGTAGACGCGAACCGGGAGCTCTGCAACATGTCATCTTAGATTCATGTATGCAAAGATGTTCCTAGCACACATGACATCAAGTAGGTATGAAGCTGCCATGTAAAATGATGGAGCTTCCCCTTCCTTCGATGCCTGAGACTACTGCACACAAATTCTTAATTTCTTGGAGATTATTGCTCCCTAGTTGAAGCTGCACCTGACGATCGCAGTTGTGTATGCCAAAGGAATCCATGCCTCCGAAAACTTGGAGAAATATTTCTCTCCATATAATTGACAGATGAGAGACATCAAATAGATGTATGGCTCCCTCAAGTTAGACATACCATACCAGCCAGTGCTTTGGTTGATAAAATTCTTGTCCTCCCTCCACCGTGAGGCCATCACCCGGTTGGTGTCATGGTGTTCGTAGAACTTTTCCACGAAGTCTGTGTTTAGCCGCACCTGTGGTCTCTGAGTTTGTAATACTTATGAAGTTCTATCAGGAGGAAAAATCCGACACACCCGCCGTTGTCATCATTGATTAAACACTTATGTGTGTTTGTGTGGCCGATGAGCCATTTCATGACCTCTATGCAGGGAAAAATGGGGGTTCTACTTGCCACCATGTGTAGATACGACCGTCGGATGTTCAGAAACACCTGGTTTTCGAGTGGCCTTACATCCATATCACTATGTGGGAAATATCCTAGGTATTATTCTCGACTGATCCTGTTAAATATCTCCCCCCACTGTGGGAGCACCATCTAGGACCCGGTTCTTTCCTCAGTATCGCTAAATGCCGGAGGTTGGATGAAAACATTCTCCGTTGTTGTTGTGATGATAGGATCTGGCCTAGAGACATATTCTAATTGCCTCACGATCCATGGAGAAGAGCCTTCATGATCCAGGTGGATATCGATGGCCACCCACCTTTTCCGACTGGCTCAAAATAGTTTTTTGGCAAATTTTGCAATTTACTATTTTTAGCAGTTTTTAACTTTCGGGGCCATTTTGAGGGCCCAAATGAAGGTTTATCGAGATTGAGATTCTCAATGATATATTAAGGCATTATTGATCCCCCAAAATGAATCTCCTCGATGATACCTTTCCAACAAGCTATCATATGCCTAAAACGAAGATCGTATGCAAAAGTTACGACCCCGTGAAGTTGATGTACTAACTTACCCAAACGGGGCCCACATGACTTTTGGCGCTTCATCTCCTAGGGTTAGGTTTTTGGATGTCTAGGAATTTTGACATTCTTTTTTATTGTAAAAAGTCCTTCAGAGCCTCATTGTAATCATCTTCTTGCGAATGCGAGTAGCCGTCACATCTCTTCTTAGAGATAAGATGCCACCATTTTATCGAGTCTTTCATTCTGTATTTTACAGTCTCTGTACATTTATTTCATTAATAGAAATCGTTTATTACTGTATATTTGTGTTTATGGTTGCATCTCTGATATATTTCTGTTATATTATTGAATATCTGCGATATCTCTGTGCATTTATTTATTATATCTCCGATCTCATTTCATGCCGAAAATAATCCAGATCACTTCGCCTATCTTTGGTGGTCTCGACGAGCGTTTGGTGGTTGGATTTCTTGGCGGTATTTTTCCTACAAATTAAGTAAAATTTTAGAGACTGTGTGAAAACCAGATAAACACATATAAATTATAGCCATGTAAAAATTTATAGACTCGGATACATACCTCTAAAGCTTTTTCAAACCAAGTTATTTTGATAATCACGGGGTTGATACAGTCTTCGAGTTTCTTGTCTTTCTCCTTCGAACGCTCTGTAAATATATAAAATGCAAAATGATTACATTCACAATGGATCAATAGATTTTAAACAAGAAAGATCTTATCATGTCACATCAGCCATTCAATTCAGGTTATGAGTGAATTTTCAATAAATCTGTTGCCTAATCTCTAGAACTTAAATTCATCATACGATAATGGCAGAGGCACGAATGGTAATGTGGTCTATCAGTTATTTTAAATGACTTTTTTTATTGGTGCATGAGGTAGAAACTAATGGAGGATCGAGTATTAATTATCTCCTTAAATGCTCAAAATCCGATCATATCTAATGTTAAAACGTCTCGTCGTGTCACTCTTTTAGTTGGTGGATTGGGGGTCAGGGTTTTGCTACGAAAATTTTCATTTATATCCTCCTGCAAAAACCTCTGACACTGATCGATATTACTATACAATGCAGACGCAAAAAAGATGACTTGGAGGTGTGACTTGGACCTAGGGAACCAAGAATGATTGAGGATGGAACTAGACTATACGACCCTTCTAACTGACAAAGACATGTGGCATTGGATACCAGTGACTTAATTCACTTGTATTAATCAGGGTCGATACTTTCCTTAGGTTATTCATTCTAAACAAAAACTTATCTTTTCGATGCCAAAAAAGTGTCCAATATCAGTGATCGATGATAAACCTATCAAAGCCCTTTCAGATCAACTCTTTTGAAAAAGTCTCGATGCCAAAAATGAATCGGGAATAAATATTATCGTGATATAAATTTTTGTTGTAATCCTTTTGGTTTTTCCTCGATTCCGATAAAGCACATCGGGCATTAACTCTCAGCGATATATTTTCATTCTTAGTTAACATATGTCCTCCTGGTATTTTACCAATGTCGAATGGGAATTGACTATCCAATATCTTTGTGTGAAAAACTTAATGAAAACCATAACTTCCTTCTGTCAATGCTGATGGAGATCGATGCTCGAAAATTGTGGTTTTCCGAGTGGTTCCTTTTCTTCTTTGAATTTCTTGCGATGTTGAACCTGAGTGTGTTGGGTGAAGTGTTTGGCTACTGATTCTTTATTCAGGTGTTAAGGTATTTTATCCATGAGGTTTTATAGGTTCAAGAAAACTTGAATAGGTGATGAGATTCATGAAAATAAAAAAATACAAAACATTTCTCAAAATGAAATCGAATCAGACAGTGCAGAGGATCAAATGATACCCAAAAAGTAAAAAAAATGATAAAGGATTTTTAGGGTGTGTTGAGTGCTCAACACCTCCCTTTAGTGATGTTGTCTGACTATGACTTGACGTACTACCTCCACTGATCTAACTAGACACATTTCTCCCACTATTCTGACTACTACTATTATAACTTCCTCTACTAACTATAAGTTCTTTTGAAAAATATTCAACTATTACCTCATATTTTGGTGACGCACCCTAGGTCGTGGATTCGACACAGGATTCAACTTGAGTAGGAATTACTGGTTATTCTATTATAGGACTACATTGAGGATCCTCTTCCTCCCCTTATGTACATGGTGTCTCTACGATATGTACTACTATGCAAGGTCCTCTCCACTCATACTCACTGTGCGACTCTCCTTTCTTAGCCCTAGTCTTCAACCTCTTGTACCTTCCTCCACTACATTGTACTACAAATGTTTCTTCTTCTTCTGGTACATTTTTGTCATTTCTCTACATCCTTAGTCCCTCCCTACCTTATTCATATTTTTCTTCAATCCTTTCTAACTTCATGGCTTCCCATGGTCATCCCCTATTTCCTCTATGTGTGTGGGGCCTCTCAGCAATCAAATCCCATTTTCATCACACTCTTTTCACACAAACAAATCTTTATCCAGGTACCCAATGATTTCATAAACCCTCCACACGGACCCTTAAATAAATCCCTCTTTGAAACACTTTATGACTATGAGAAATCTATTTCAAATTCCATAATATAACCCCCCAATATGTTATTCAACCGAAAATCAATTTCACAAGAAGTCTTATTACTTACATAATTTGATTGTCTTACCAACTTAGGATTCTACTTCCTCAGTGCTACAATTTGATACCTTCCAATATTCTCCATTGATATTTCTAACCACTAAGTTAAAATAATAAAAAATTAACCAAAGAAATTCTCATGCATCTTTGTGTACACATACCTTTGCATCCATTTCTCATCGCTCATTTGAGGTTTTCTATTCTCTTTATGGGAAAATTCTTGTTCCTTCCTTTCTATCCATTTGGTGATCTCTTTCTTAGTCGGCCTCCAAAAAATTCCCTCAATCACATAGTCTGGGTCCCGAAAAAAGAACCATTTGATGGAACGTGGTTGTAATACCCTAGGTTCAGTTTATTCTACCAACAAACCCTATGGACACCGACCCTTTCGAGATCATTTTCACGCAAGTGAAGTCTCATGTAAGGAATCTATTGGGGCTACAAGAACCATTTTTTTGAAGGGATGAGGGGATGGGAGGCTATCATCATATTAATTCCTATTTATCCACTCTGTCCACAGTATTTTGTGTCTCTTTTCCCTTGGTTAATTAGTAAAATTTATTTATGCAAGACCATTGTGACGCAAATTGAAACATAAACTATTCATTGTAACATTCATCATTATTGTGCACCAATCATCTAATAAACATATCTAGATCTAGCTATGCATAAATAGAACATCCAGGAACAATCACATAAAAAGACATTTAGACACACAATTTAACGTGGTTCACCCATTTCTTGGGCTACGCCCATAACAAATGGCTTATTTATTATTCTTCATGCAATCATCTCATGTTTACACATTGCGCTTACAATAGATACATCATGATATCTTTCCCTATCATGCCTAGCCGCTCAAAGTGAAAGCCTCTCTTTGCAAACCCTCCCTAAACATTTAGACATAGAATCTCTCTCATTCTTAATCTACTCTCTCAACCTCTCATCAACTCAACTTCAACAACCTATTCTTCCCAACCCATTACATATTTATGCATAGAATTTAGAGATAAAAAATTTACTCACTTATCCCAAAATCCTATGAAAAATCATGATGACTCATTACAACTCATGACAACTCATTTTTCGGGTGTACTCTTCCTACCTTTGTGCCTTCATTCTACTTTTACATTCCCGACTATTGTTCTTCCTTATTTTGCACGCCTGTTTGGTTTTCCATGCTTAATCGTTGTCCTTCCTGATTTTGTGCACACCCTCAAAACTTAGTTCTTTGAACTTCTTGTCCAACACTAGGTCCACACCCACCATCTATTAGGTAGCAATGATATATTCTATCAAAAATATTTATATAAATAAAAAAAAGGTAGATTTTTTATAGATTTTTTAAAATTATTTACACCTTGTTTATTTACATGTGAATCATCATCATCAAGGTTTTCAGAAAAACTAGCTATTGAAGAAATTTTACCTTCCATATAATTTTTAAGATGTTGTTGTTTCTCAGGGATAATGATCATGTCCGAGAGAGTTGCATATTCTTTTATATTACCTAGTTGTTTCAATATGTTATACTTTGATGAAGGTAAAGATGTTAAATCCCCTTGACTTTGTGATACTTTGTCAACCTCAGGATTAGTACTTGGAGAAAAAGATCTAGAGGAAAAGGTAGTTTTGGAATTTTCACCTTTTCGCTTGTCAGAATAAGATTTACTCCGAGTTTTTACTAACATTACATCTTATTCGGGAACAAAATCTAAGGCAACGACAATTGCTTCATTTATTTTTCCAAAGATTCTTTCTTGTGATTTTCTCTTAACTTCACAAGTTCTCTCTTCATGATTTTCATCGCAAAAGTTACACCAAGCTCTAGATAGAACAACCTTTGGTTTATTGTATGATAAGGAATTAATAGGACGATTTCTCAACAAATATTGAGAAGAGGATTCAA
>ML788663.1:425094-436398 GCA_009831015.1 Picea engelmannii
AATCATACAATAAAACACAACAAGATTTATAGGAAAGAATCATATTACTGTATCATATTAAATGTGAAAGAGAGATTACAACCATTGCCTTGATGTCGTAAGGTCCCTTCCAACTGTCCTTCATTCCCCACACACTTCTTTCTTCAAGGATTCTGAAAGCATAGATCTGATAGCTACTCACAATCTATCTTGACAAAGCAAATCTCAAAGTCACTCTAACCAAGCCAAAGCTAACAAAGCTCAAGAATAAGAACCCACAAGCTAACTTTCTCCATGTGAAATCCTCTCCTTTTATAATTTGAAGAGGATAAGGTGAGGAGGTTAGGATGATCCCACTAAATCATGAAAGCGAGTAAGATCCAAACCATTTGAATGCCACCTCACCATAGAAGTTTCTCCTTCTATAAGATTCGAGAAAACGCTCATTTTTCCCACGTGCTGGAATTCTCGCACCCTAGCTATAGAGAAACCTGCGAACACCTCGCACCCTGGCTATAGTGCAACCTGCAAGAATGGGTCATTCTCGCACCCTGCCTATATAGAAACCTGTGAACTTCCCTTTTTATAAGGTTTTTACATAGGAAAAAGCAGCTTATTTTCTCAGGAGAAGTTCTTCTCCCTTCTCTTTTTAGGAACTCAGGCCACTGACCCCTCTAAAGGAAACATATAGGTTTACATCACTAACGATCATAGGGATGACGAAAATAATGTGTAACAGAGAGTCCCCCAAAGTATGAAGTTAGAACAGAGTGATAACTGAAATACTTTGTCGAGTGTGTGTAGGGAACAAGGAACAGTCGGTCGGAAACCTACCAACAAACAAGGAAATACAGTACAATAATATATCATCACTGAGGTAGGCATTCCAATACTCAGAATAAAGCATAAATTCTGACATGCAAAGATCCATGTCAAGTAAGACAGGTCATGGCCACCAAACATACACTGTGGATCCATGCCAATATGACTCAAATTTGAACATAGCCACCAAAAATACACTGTGGATCTATGTGTTAAAGACTCAAATTTGAACATAGCCACCAGACATACAATGTGGATCTATGCAATAGTACACTGAATATACTCCAACGCAACCTTGATCTGTCAGAAAATATCCAGGGTCTTCATCTCCGCCACTCTATAGTACGAATCTAACCATGTGAATACATGTATCGAAGTCGAACATGGTAGAAACCACTTGATTACTGGTCATTAGTGTATATCGTTAACAAGTGCGAGGGAAATCACCATTAATGTCAATGACTCCCAAGGTACACTAGTACAATCCAACGAATGTGAATCAATGAGCTGAAGTCGAACACTCGGCAGAATCTTTCGATCAGGGGTCAATTATGAAAACCCACTGTCAAAAGAGAGGAAACCTGCCATTGAGGCATGCAAGTTCCAAGGTACCAATTAGTTTCTAAGTCTAATTCCTGGACAATGAGTTGAAGTCGACAAGAAAAGACTCGTCACAGGAGGGCCTTAATGTATCCCACATCAATGACACAAAACAAGTAACAAGATTTGATGTAGATCAGAGTAATAAGTGATTCAGGACTAACTCAGGGATGGCCGACGCAATAGAAGGCTTAAAGACTGCAGAAATGGCTGACACAATAGAAGGCTTTTTGGGTTGGACATCTTTTTGAACATATTGACGACACGACAACTGTCTTGGAAATACTAACTCAACAACAAGGATCATAGACCAAGTTGTAATCTTATAGGAGTATGATCAGGAGACAAGTGGGCTTTCCAACCTAGACACAAGGTGAGTGAAAGGGTGTCATGTTCAAAAGTGACTCTTTCATGGAATACAAGTTTAGACACAATTCTTTCCCAATTTTTCCTCCACCATTTCTGGCGAGTACCTCTTTATTTTTACGCAAGCTTGAGGAGGATAACATATGCTTGTTAATTTAAGCTCATCCTTTGGACGAGTCCCTCAGAGTATGTTTAACAAACCCTAAGAAGGAGTGGTTTGATCCCATTGCAGGTCTTTCGATGTTTATTTAATGAGTCTAAAGAAAGAAAACTCATGGGTTTTTCATGTTTAGAGAGTTTGAAAAACACTTAAAGAAAACTCGGATCCCATATGGGTATTTCAATGTTTGTTTTATGAGTCCAAAGAAAGAAAACTCGAAGGTTTTTCAAGATTATAGAGTTTGGAAAAACACTTAAAAGAGAACTCTCTCAGTTCCTTTTTCGTAAAATAGTCTGGACGAGACTGAAAAAGAGATAAATTATTGCTCACCAGACGCTTACTTCAAATACTTTATCGAGCGTCAAAATAGCAAGGCCACTCGACAATCTTTTCATGTTTAGAGAGTCTGAAAATAGCTTAAAGAGGACTCCAGGGGGTTCCTTTTTTCGTATGACCTTTACGAGTCTGAAAAAGTGATAAAAGTATACTCAGTTACATTCTCATTTATTTACGAGAACGAGAAAGAACAAAGACTAAGCTCGGGATTGTTTTTATTTTTACGCAAGCTTTAAAACAAAACAAAACTATGCTTGGGATAGATTTTAAGTTTTACACAAGCTTAAAAACTAAACAAAACTATGGTTGGACCTAGTTTCATTTTTACACAAGCTTGAACCAGAGGAAACTATGCTTGAGGTAGGTGGTTTCATTTTTACACAAGCTTGAACCATAAAAAACTATGCTTGTGACTTCCCAACGAATAACACAGTGATGGTTGGTACTTAGCCCCCAATTTAAGAAGCTAGCGACTCAACTTCAGCATGAAGTCCAGAGGCTGAGGCAAATGCCCCCCAAGCTTTGTTTCATCCAACTGCAAAGGAGAATGAAATGAAGCTTCAAATACTAGATGAAGGACTTGACTCAAACAAAGAGGGGGGAAACTATTTCATTTTTTAACGAGCTTGACACAGAAACAAGAACTATGCTCGTAACCTCTGTTTCATTTTTTAACGAGGTTGCCACAGAGACAAAAAAAACTATCCTCGAAGTGGTTTCATTTTTTAACGAGGTTTTCGCAGAGACACAAAACTATCCTCGGATCTCTCTACTTGATCATGGATTCCAAGAGGACAATGCTCTGGAATGACACCATGTCAAGGGACAAAACTCGGTCATGGCTCCCAAGAGGTCTTCACTGGAAGGAAGAAACACACTCTAGAAGGACACCATGTCAAAGGTCGCGACAGGAGGTAAGAGATCAGGCTCTAACAACCGTATCAGAGAGATTACCATGTCAACTACTGGATCTAAATCATCAGAAGTTGAAGCCATGGGCGACAATGCCACATAATTGACTTGTGGCGGGGGCGATACTGTCTGCATACAAGAACCATTTAGGGATGCAATCCAGGCAAGGTCAATGAATGAAAGTTGATCAACAGTCACAACTCGTCCATCGTGAGGGAAATATATCACATGAAAAAGAGTAGACACAATAGCTTTCATGGCATAGACATAATCTCGCCCAAGGAGTAAAGAGAAATCCAAGGAATCTTGGACTACCATGACGTCAATAAAGATAGTTTTCCCTCCCAAAGTTACAGGAAACTGAGGAAGGGTCCTTAAAGGTTGACTGGTTCTTCTGTTAAAAGCTAACAGATTCTACGTAACTGGTGCAAGTGGAGGACAACCCAATGCTTGCCAAGCAATAGAGGAAAAAATACTAACATATGAACCTTCATCTATCAACGTTTTGGTAACGTCCTAACCACAAACATGTACTGTAATCTGGAAAGGAATGTAAGAGGGAAGACGAGGTCCAGTTAGTACATACCAATCAAACGGATGGCCTCATTACTTGGAGGGGGTTCCATGGGAGAAAGAGGAATACCCCCTGACACGGAAGAGTCTGTATCAATGAGAAAAATGTGGACAGTAGTAGGTTTACTCTATAGCGGGAGAGTAGGATCGACCGATGGAGGGATCAGATCGACCACTTGAGTTTCATTCTTCAAGGGGAGAATGGGGTCAACAGGTGGAAATGAATTGACCGCTTGGGTTTCACTCTCTAACGGGAGAGTGGGGTTGACCGAGGATGGTATCGGCTCAACAACTTTGTCAACTGGTTCAACTAAGGACGTGACCATATTGACGACATGATCAACCGGATTGACCGGTGAAGGGACCGGAGTGATCATTCCATCAACTACAGGTGGGTTGAGAGAAAGCTTGCGATAAGCATCTGGAAGTTGAGGTTGTGAAACATTCATGTCTTCCAGTAATTTAGAGGCTTCGTCCAAACAAGGGAAAAGGTGAGTGAGATGACTCCCTTTGCATAACATGCAAGGGAACTTGACTCTACTTTTCTTCTTCCCAATGGTATCTTGACTAGTTGACGGGAGGTCATCAGCATGTTGTTCAGAGGCTAACGACATGGGTTGGCGAGGATGTGTAGACCATGCTTCTATAACCTTGGATAGACCAGGGCAATCCCTAAGAATATGGCTACCCTTACAAAGCCTGCAAGGGTACTTGGGCTTATGGGTTGTTTGGGTGATCTTGACATCATCAACACTCCCAACACGATTAACAGTAACTGGTTGTTTTCCAACATGTTTGACAGTGGTTGGAGTTTTGGATCCTTGCTTAATTTTCTTCTTCTTATTCTTCCTTTTATTCTTCTTCTTATTAACCGAATTACTAGCTTCAGAGCTTTCGCTTGACGAAGAAGATGGAATGAAAGGTGACCTTGCAAGTGAAGAAGGTGAAGAAGACCTTACTGGTGAAGATAGTGAAGGATCATCATGAGGTTGATGTTCTTGGGGGGAAGTGCTTACGACTGAAGCACTTACTGCATTCGAGATTACCTGAGTGGAAAACAACCACACTGGCAATCCAATTGTGAGACCTGGAAGGCTCAAAGTAGCGATGTGAGGAGGACCAATGTTTCCGTAAGAAGGAAAAACAAAAGATTCCCCTAGATCAGAGGTTTCTTCATTGGTCATTTCGGGAACTGACGCCATGAAAAACAAAAATCCAATCTAGAGTCCACTAGGGAAAACAAGCAACACATGCTAAAAATCTAGGAAGCAAGCAAACAAACAAAACCTTCTCACAATGAACGCACTAGTTGGTGATGAAATCCAACATCGCGGGAACAAAGTAAGAAGGGGATGAGATAGAGCGGGTGGAAAATTTATGTTGACGACCTTCTTAACGGACTTACACCCTGGTGCAAGCTCCCACACATAATTGTGGGTATACCCTCCAAGGAGCCCGAGTGAGTTTGGCCAATGTCAATTCCAGGTACCGTGAAGACTTGCCCCTCCACAGTCACCTCATGTAAAGAACCTAGAAAGATAGGCCACTAAGGTTACCACCAACAACAATAAAGCCTGGGGAAATAGTCGACAGTCCGATCCACACGCAAGGGCAGGGTATCTAGCCCGAAATCAACTCAAAAGGCTTCCACTCATCATTGTGGGTATACCTCCGAGTGATCCCCGTAATACGTGCAATCTCTACACTGATGTCAATAAAGCAGGGTGAGTAACTCTACCAACATCAATGCGACCTAGTGCTTGACCCTTGTGTTAGAAGGGCTTCCCAGGACAAAATGTAATAAGTTGATTTAACCGCTCCCTAACTCAAGATTCTATGTTTGTTTTCAACTTTGGAAAGTTATCTTTCACACCTATTCCAAAGTCCTACAACTAATCTAATGTAGGTTTTCTACCAGAAAAGATAAAAATGTCTAATCAAATTTTATAAGCGCTTCATTTTATGGTTGTTGTTACTCAAGAGGAAAATGGCGTGGACAATATGGTGTATTAACCTACTCGAAAATTATGCAAAGATATGAAGATGCAATCATTTCATTTCGATGAAAGCTATGCTACGAGAAGGAGAAAACATTTATTATTCCCATATGCACATGTCCCAAAGTCTATTAAACTCATCAATATCAATCATGCAATTTCTCTACTTCAAACGCAAAGATGCCCCCAATCTAATATAAAGCAAGAAATTAAATCTTTTTTGTTTCAAAAATTTCACTAAAAGGAATAATGAACTTTCTTAAAACAAAGAAACCCAAACTAAAAGTTCTCTTTTAAAGCAAACTATTCAAAAGAAATCTGATCTTTCCCTAAACAATTCTAAAGAAAACACATGCTTTGTAATTGAAAGACACTCAAAGCAAGAGACTAATCCTTCAAAACCAAACAAAGAAAAGATGGCTAAAAGAAACTCAAATAATGTCAAGAAGATTGTAAGCAGATCAATATAGGCTCCAAAATCTCAATCCAGCTGATCAAAGAAAAACTGGGTATCAAAAAATAAAACATCCTAATTCCAAACACAAATTTCAAATGGGTTCGCAGCCTATCTATAGGGTGTAGTGCGAACTTTAGTGGAGTTCGCAGGCCAGACACAGGTAGGGTGCGAACACCTCGCACTGGATTACACAGTAGGGTGCGAACTCAGATGATTCTCGCAGGCCACTAAAGGGTACAGTGCGAGAATGTCTGTAAACACAAAATTTGGAAAAAGGACAAAACATTTGAGTGAACTTTCAAAACCAGAGAGTCTTGACGGATCTCCCACAGACTCAGAGACCAGAAAACAAGAAATCAAAGCAAGGGAAACTAGACTATCTAGGAAACAATCTGTTCCCCAGTGGAGTCGCCAATTTTGTTATTGGATAAATCCGTAAGTGCGGACACAAACTGATCTCCCTAGATCCACCTGGATCTAGAACAAAGCAAAATAGAATAGGACGCTTTCCTTAAGCTTTAGATATTGAATTTACTAACTAAAGAGGGATGAGTGACATACCATTTAAATGTCGCTTCCTCTTGCCATCACTATCCTATCTCCATTCCAATTCTCATACAATGATGAACCTGCAAAAGAATGTAACCAACCAAAGTGATAGCAATAACATAAACTCAATATAAACCTATGTATGTGATCAAGGAATCATACAATAAAACACAACAAGATTTATAGGAAAGAATCATATTACTATATCATATTAAATGTGAAAGAGATATTACAACCATTGCCTTGATGTCGTAAGGTCCCTTCCAACTGTCCTTCATTCCCCACACACTTCTTTCTCCAAGGATTCTGAAAGCATAGATCTGATAGCTACTCACAATCTATCTTGACAAAGCAAATCTCAAAGTCACTCTAACCAAGGCAAAGCTAACAAAGCTCAAGAACAAGACCCCACAAGCTAACTTTCTCCATGAGAAATCCTCTCCTTTTATAAGTTGAAGAGGATAAGGTGAGGAGGTTAGGATGATCCCACTAAATCATGAAAGCGAGTAAGATCCAAACCATTCGGATGCCACCTCACCATAGAATTTTCTCCTTCTAGAATATTCAAGAAAACGCTCATTTTTCCCACGTGATGGAATTCTCACACCCTAGCTATAGAGCAACCTGCGAACACCTTTCACCCTGGCTATAGTGAAACCTGCGAGAATGGGTCATTCTCGCACCCTACCTATATAGCAACCTGCGAACTTCCCTTTTTATAAGGTTTTTACATAGGAAAAGCAACTTCTTTTCTCAGGAGAAGTTCTTCTCCCTTCTCTTTTTAGGAACTCAGGCCACTGACCCCTCTGAAGGAAACATATAGGTTTACATCATTAACGATCATAGGGATGACGAAAATAATGTGTAACAATGATCCCAATTTATCTCCCCCTTTGACATCAATAGCAAAGCGTAGTGATTTCTCCCCCTGAGTTTAATGGGAAAAGGTAACTCTCTTCTTTGGGGCTGCTCCCCTAAACATGTGGCACTCAATAACACTTCATCCTTATTTTTGGTCTTTGGGACTTTTTCTTCCTTGGAATCTTTTTTTGTGGCTTTTGTATTCTCTCTCTTCTTCATGTCTAGGATGTATATGTTGTTCAGTCTTCTTGTTTCAGTTGCAACCAATCTTCCTGAGTTATTTTCTCTGATTTTACATTTTCGGGAGTCAAACGCAAGAGTGTGTCCTTGATCACACATTTTACTAACACTGAGTAGATTATGCTTCAAGTCTTCAACCAATAGGACATTCTTTGCTTTTACATTTTTTATTCGAATCTCTACTACACCTTCTCCAAGTATGTTGGTAGATGAGTCATCTCCAAATGCAACATTGTCACCCTTTCTCTTCAAGCTGATGAATTTGTCTTGATCCCTGGTCATGTGTGAAGAACATCCATTGTCTATGTACCATTCATCTTCTTCTTTAAATTTTTCAGTGGTCAATGCTATTCGACAATCTTCATTGTTTGGAAACTATTTCCTTATCCATGTTGTGGTTGGCATAGGGACATCATCATTCATATATCTACAATCTCATGCTTTGTGACCAAGATAATTACATTTGTAGCATACAATATTTTTTTCCATCAATGGGGGAAATTAATTATAACTTCTGTTGAGAAATCCATGATTATTTGCATATCTTCTATTTACACCATTCATGTTTCTTGTGTATTTTCTCCTTTCATTGATTCTGCAATTAATTGCCTTATGTCCAAATTTTTTTCAAGTATAACAATGACCAAGAAAGAAATTTTGATACCTTGGAGTAAGTGACCTTCTTTGTGATGTAGTCCATCTGGGTTCATGATATACTCTTCTGTGGTTTCCTTCATATTGATTGAAGCTTCTTTGATTCCTGAAGGTAGTAGGTCTTCTTGGATATTCATCTCTTTTGTAATCATTCCTTCTTTCTGGTATCCTAGTCCACTTCTCATCAACTATCTGTGTATCTCTTTCTTCAATCTTCTTGTTCGAATTTGCATTTTATTTGTATGAAGTTTTAGCCATGCATCCAATATGTGTTAATTATTTTGGTACTTGAGAGTTTCTTAATCTCTTCCTCAATGAGACAACTTCTTGTTCAAGTTTCCCGCAATCTTCTTCTTTGTTCATCATTTGGACCTTCTTTACTTCTCCTATTCTTCTTGCTTATTCGAGTAGATTTTTCAAGGAAATGGTTTCTTCTCTTAGTTTGTCAAAGTATTCTAATTATTTCTTAAATATTACAACTGTATTTTCATAACTACCCAATTCACTTCTTAGTTTCCTACGCGTGTCTTTGATCTTGTTATTTTCAATCTCAACATGCTTCAATTTTGTAAGATTGTCATCTTCTTGTTGAATCATTTCTTCTTCATGATTTTCTTCTTCTTCATTGGAATTTTCTTCTTTAGTGTCATCTATTTCAATCCTTGTATGAGGACATTCAAATTCAACATGTCCTACTCCTTCACAATTAAATCAAAAGAACTAACCTCTATTTTCTTCTTTGAAATCTAAGATGTTGTAATTTGCTTCAACTTCTTCTTCTTCTTCTTCTTCCCTTGCATAAAGGTCTTGTAGCTTGTCCCAAAGCTATTTTGTTGATGCACATGATCCCACCTTGGATTTCACCGAATCTATCAATCCATGCAATATGGTATCTATTCCCAATTTGTTGTTCCTTTTTTCTTCCTTCTGAGTTGCAGTCTTTGGTTTCTTCAAAGCATTGTATCTTGAAGAAACTGAGAACCAAACATCTGCCCCAAGAAATTTCAAGTAATTTTCCATTCTATTATTCCAGTATTCAAAACATTTTCCATCAAATGGTGGAATCCCATTTGGAATGTTGTCTTCCATTTCTTCATAGGATCTTCCTTCCAGTGGTTAAACTATACTGAAGGTAACCTGCTCTGATACCAATTGTTGATACTGAGAGGGGGGTGAATCAGTATCAAGTACAATTTAAAACCTTTTTCAACTTATACTTAAACCATTCAATTATATCCAATGAGAAATGGACAATAGTATAAGAGTTACACCAATACACCACAATACACCACAATACACCATGCACAATATATGAGAAATAATCAATAGTTATTGTTCAAGGGAAGTAATGACTTCCAAAGGTAGCTACATATTAAAAATGTAAAGTGAGGGATACAACTCCAAGAGGAAGATACAATCCTCCAATATCAATAGAAATTTTCACTCTCCATCCTTTCTCCCTCCTTCCACCCAAGAATATATGAGAGATAATAAAACTTTACATTAAATCATCACCATCAATAGACCATCACATAGAACCTGATAATGCTTCCTGAGACTTCTTCAATTTCTGAAATTCTTGAAAATCTTGGAATACTTTGATCTTGTAGATAATATTACTCAATTTATTCTCTGAAACTTCTCCAAGTTTCACTCCTTGAATCCTCCCCAAAAAGAAGTTATAGAGAGAATGGTAGACCTTGTTCAATTATGGTTTATTCAGGATACTGAACTTGTACAGAATGCCCCGCACTCAATATTTAACATCCAATTTTGAAACCCACATAAAAGAAACTACAGTCTGTACTATTTCCAATGAAATTTGTTCCACTTCATTTTTATTCTCTATGAATAAGTTATGACTATTTTACCTGGGACACCTGTTTATTGACTAGCTTCAGGACTGGTCAAAAACCCTATCTTCCACAGAGTGTATCTCCACAATTATAGAGAATCAAGAAATGAAACGTTTACCACAGGTACCTTGATATGTATTCTCACTACCATAGCAATTTCACCATCTGAATCATTCGAGAAAAATAATTATAGAGAAAATGGTAAGATGACCTAAAAATAACATACCTTAGAACACATCACCAAAAGACTTCATCCTCCCTTGAAATCCGACTTTCTTTACTTCTGATTTCCTCTAAAATTCGACTTATGTATAAAATGAATGTATAATGATCTTTATTTATGCCATTTATGTCACTTCCTTTTAACATTAGGTCCGACCTAACACTTTCTTATTTTGTAATTCTTTTCTTTAATTATCTTTAGGGCCTACATGTAATTCCTTCTTCAATTCACTTTGTCATCTTCAAAAAATCATTTCTCCTCAACCATGAGGATCCACATGGAATTCCACATACCACTGGAAACAACATGATATATACTATCCATCCATGGGTTTTGTATCTTCATGTGCATTGTTCTTCATGTCCAAATACCTTCATCAATCTTGTGGTCCAAAACCCATGACTAGGGTTGACATCAATGACAATAACCAATCTCCCAACAATATCCCCCTTTTTCATTGATGGAAACACTCATGCTCCCCCTATCATCGTGTTGGCAGCCAACCCATTTTTTTGATTACTCTCAAAAAGCTGCCTACACCTTTTCGTATTACGACAAATCATTGTCGCATTGTGATTTTAAACATTTCGTCTCATTTTGTGCGACAATTACGATTTAATTTCATTTCAGTTTTCACAACTGCAAGTGTGAAAACACTTCTTTCGTTGCTTAGATTGTCATCGTTTTTGGTTAATTTGCTGAAAGACGCTTGATCACTG
>ML788664.1:0-12090 GCA_009831015.1 Picea engelmannii
TTCTGGGAAGGTTCCTTTTCATTATACTTTATTCTTCTGGGCTGACTTTTCTTCTAGGCTATTTCAACATCTATCCAATGGATCTCTTGCTTCCAGAATCTTCTTCACATCTAAGAAAGGTCATCTAGGAGGGAAATATCCTCCCGCAGCTACCAAAACATCAATAATTCCTATAGGAAATTTCATATCCGATATATGTGATAGGCATCCCAAGCCTTCCATCACAAACATAACAACCTAATTTTGTACATGTTAATGGTGAATTTAATACATAACCATATAGTGTACACAATCCTAACAGTGAACAGGTAGAATGATCAAATGACAGAATAATGGTCAGATTCCCAAACCCAGGGACTTAGTATGCATGAGTTGAACTCACCACTTGGCATCTAAGGAAATCCACCTAAGTCCTTGGCACACCTTCCCATGAATATTTGTCCTTTAGTGTAATTTAAGGTAAATAGATAATAAAATAATATAAATTAGATTTTATCAACTTTGGGCCCTCCTTAAGACCCTATCAAATATAAATATCAATAAAATATTATGACTTTAGACTTTGGTCGATCAAGGAAATGAGTCAATTGACAGTAAGGATAATCGACTAGGAAATACTTCAGTCAACTACAAGACAGGTTGACTAGAAAGACAATCGACCAACAAATCTAAGTCAATTCCCTCTCATGGAGTTATATCCCCCCAATGTTTCATCCCTCTCGTGGAATCATAGCCCCCCAATGTTTCATCCCTCTCGTGGAGTCATAGCCCCCCCAATGTTTCATCCCTCTCGTACCATAGCCAACTATGTGTTTTTATTAATAACTTTGATACAAAATATGCATAAATTGTCCCTTAGCCATACTATCTGGCTCACCAACCTATACAACATATATGTACAATTACAATTCTTGGGGATTAAAACTAGGGTGTTACAATGAACTCTTCAATTGTACTAGATCGTTTAAGCTTGGTTAGTCATCACAAGTTATGAGTGTATGTTTCAAAGTGCTCATAGAGCTCTGAGACAAATACAAGACACCCACATGAAGTTTCATTCAGTCATATGTGATGCCATGCAGGGAATAATAATGGTCCATCTAAGTGACCTAGCCTTTGGGGTCGGATCCATCAAATTTGTTGAGATCCACTTTAGGAAGTCTATTCCACATTTGAGTAATCAGATCATGAACAAGTGGGTTAGAGTCATGCCCAATGGTATTGGATGATTCATCCCCTTCCTTTTGGGATGATTGGTACAACCATTGATAACCTGTAGATTGTGAAGCAAGGATCTGATTTTGTATCACCATGAGTTTGGATAGTTGTTCTGGGAGTGACTCTAGGTTGGATAGCTTGTCATAGATAGCATCGATATTTGTTGAGAAGAGGAGTGGTTTTGGTCTAGATCTCATGTTGCAACTCATCACACAGACTTTCCAAAGAGGATACTCTAGTGGATAGCTCTATTCCTTGAGTGTTAGCCAAGATATGTGTGTCCACATGAAAAAGGTTAATGGAGAGTGGTACTAAGGCGATCAACATGGCATTTTGGGTATGTTGAGATAGTTTCCTAGTAGTGGGGTGAGTGGGTCCACCAATAATAATTACTAGAGAGTGGAACCATGATGATCAACTCAACACAAGGAAATTGTTGAGATAGGTCGCAAATGAGGATGTGGGTATGACCAAAAAAAAATTCACTCCTTTCAAAGTTATACTCCCACCTAAATATTACTACACTACGAAAATTCTCAAATTCTCAATATTGCAATTTATGTAGGAATTTTGTGGATTAGTAACAGGGGACAGGGTTTCCACAGTACTAAGGGTCAATATAAACTTAATTTGAAGGGTCCAACAATAGTACTTGGCCCAATCTCTTAGGGCATAAATTAAGGAGGCTCTAATGTACCCTTATCCATACTACCTAATTACGTAGGTACTAGAGAGTAACATCCCTAAGTGTTTTTATTAGTGCACTATAGCAACAAGATGATCAATCAACTTATCTAAGGTTGGTTTCATGTAACCTAGGGGACTTCTAATATACCCTAGGGTATGTGGAAGTGAAATTTTGTATGCAAGTGCAGTTTGATGCAGTATTACTCGAAGGGGTACCAAAATGGGTTACAAGGGTGTTCGACCAGAGGAAATTGCTTGTATTTCCTACATGTATTCTTCCCCTACCACAAATTTACCCGTTGAATGGTAAATCATTGTGTTATTTATAGACATCAAAATACACCTCTAGCCTGGAAAAAAAATCTCTACAATATTAGCTCAAGAAAGTGCTCTAATACCACTTGTGTTGTTCTTTATTAGAAAATTGGAAGATCCATAGTAGAAATAATAGAATATGCCCATATTTATTGCAAACATAATAGATTATAACAAAAATGGGCAAGAAAATAACCAAAATACCATAAAATGTTATATCTTTATTGATGAGAGCAATGTTCACTTGGCTCTTCACGAGGGCAACCTCCAAATGAGCAAAGCTTTGATTACAATATACTTCACAAGACATCTTGTTACATTGCTTCTGCTTCTTTACATAGTTCTATATGCCTCCTAGGAACTTTCTAATAGGCGGAACCTTCTAGTAAGCCCTCTTACAATTATTGCTTTTACATTATCTCTACTACATGGGCATTATTTACTAGAGATGGCCTCAATACACAACAATATCTCTATCTACTTAAGGGGGTTAGGGTAGGACCCTAATAAAATAGCTTACTTCGGGTTAGAGAAACAAATAAATATCGAGAGAAGGTAAATCCAAAGAGAGTATGTACTCTCTTATGATAAGATGGTTAAAGCATATATGTGGCTTTAATACCCAAATTTTACTCTATTATTTTCATAAGATGGTTTCTTCTTAAGGTTTTAGTAGCTAGATATTTGTGAAACGTACTCTTTTTTGCAAGAACAACCTCCTTTTGAAAAGACAAATTTTTTCATTCATTATAGCTCCACGCGAAGGGGATAATAAACATGGCATATTGAGCAAACAAACTTTGTCAAACATTATAATTCAATAGCATTTTCTTTGCTCCTTTTTCCCTTTTATTGAATTAAGTTGATACTAACTCCATCAAGAATACTAAACCCAGACAGATAGACAACCAATTTGAATCCAACATATGGTTGAATGTTGATATTAATTAATCATGTACTTATACTACATCCTCAGGTTGACTAACTTGGATGCACTTCATGATGTGTTCATAATGAGCAAATTGATCATCAATCCACTAATCTATAGTAGGACCATTCAATCAATTTGCTAGTCTACAGTAAGATCATTCGATGATGGATTCCTAGGTCACTTTAGAAAAGAAATTGATGTCATTCACAGTATTACAAAAAACAATTATATTTTATTTTGAAAAATGATGTAATAGAAAAAGATATATTTCTTAGGTGTGAGGAGGTCAAAAATGGCCTAAAACATCCAATGCACTTAAGAAGACATAAACAATTATTTTTTATTTCACTGTGCCTGCTCAAAAATTATTCCAACATGCCAAGTAATTTTCCAAGGGAGGACATGGAATTAGCTTACTAGAGGACAATTCACAAATTATAGATAACGTATTGAACATAAATATAAAAATATAATATAAAATTTAGTAATAATAATAACAATAAGGTCAAGATGGAAATCCGCATTCGATCTTGGGCTCTTGGATCAAGAGGCATTAGACTGGATGCGCTACATTGATTTGTTGGTTCATAACCATATCAAGATCAACGATGAAGAGGAATACTCCCTCGTTTGGACCAAAAATCCATCCTCTAGTGAATTTACTACCAAGCTTGGTTATCGGGCTCACATGGAATCCATTCGTGTCGCTAAAAGGAAATGGTGGTGGGATCTTATATGGAAGCTAAAGGCCCTGCTTAAGTGAAATATTAAGTCCTAGCTATCCATCAACAACAACCTCCTTACATGGAACAATTGTGTCAAAAGAGGCTGGAATGGTCCCAACATTTGTAAACTATGTATGTGTGCAACAGAATTGGCTGCGCATTTGTTTATATCTTGCCCCTTCTCAATTTGTGTGATGTCCATCATCAAGGATGATTCAGGATTCACACTTTAGTAGAACAAAGACTCTCTCGAATATTGCTTCAAGAGTTGGCTTTTAGATAAAGTTGTTAAGTTATTTGAAGGCTTACCTTGCATTTTCATTAACTTCATTTGGTGGGTGCGCAATTTTGGCATATTCAAAGATGAAGTTCTTCATGTTGAAGCAGTGGTTGGTCTGGTATTAAAAATTGCTAAGGAGTTCAAGTTGGAGGATAAGGAAAAGAAGACTATGCTTCCCATTGTGCTTGACCTCTTGGTTGGTGTGTCGTGGGGTTTCTTTGACAACACCTCACAAGGTCATCTACCTAGATGCAACGTTGGAGTTGTTTTCCATTTATTCTCTTCACATTTTTCCCACCTTAGATATTCCCCGGGTAGAGGAAAAAACACCAGGGATGAATTCATTGTCTTGTGTACGTTGCTAGAGTTCATTGTGAAGAAGGGAATCAAGAAAATTCAGATTTTCAATGATTCCAAACCGGTAGTAGTTTGGGTGAACGACAAAAATTCTATGAATGATCTTTGTCTACCATTTTATTGCAGGAAATCCGTCAAAACTTAAATGCATTGGAATGGTACTTCTGTAACCATAAATACAGAGAGTTAAATAATCAAGATGATACCCTTTCCCAAGAGGCTTTGGCCCTTCCATCCAGTGCACGTGGGATCTATGAGTACAACGAGGGAGAGGAACTCATATCTATGGAGTTCCAATTGTGAAAAAAAAAAAAAATATGAATGTAGTTGGAATTGTTATTGATTGTAAGGATCTTTTGAAACCTTTTGCTATTTTGGCGGTAAAGGTTCAACTGAGTCTTCTTGACTTGTATATGAGCTCCAACAGGGAGCTGCAACATGTATATTTTTGCTACAAAAATATAAATATTTTTTCTATGGAAAAAATAATAATAACAATAATAATTAATAATAAATGAAAGGACACATCTTATCTAAAAGACATGATGTAATGAAGGGATATGACCTATTATCCATTGTGACTAGTTAATGTTATAAGTACATTGTCACATGGCATTGTACCATCATCATCTCTCATATTTTGTTCAATATAATATTTTAATTGATATGGATTATTTTATGTTATACCATTTACTTTGAATATTTAGTTTATGGACCAAGTTGTTCATGTCATATTTAGGAAATGTACTTTTTTCATTTAATTTGATATCAAAGCCACTTTTAGATCCAACTTTTGGCCACATTCAAAACAAAAATCAAAGTTTATCTAACCTTTAGGTTTTTTACCACATTTAGGCTTTTGGCCATTTAAAAATTCAGAGATCTCATTGAATATTATTCCGTCGTCAATATTTAAAATCATAAAATCATAGAAAGAAGAAGAAATATAAAAGAAAATAGTTTACAAAGTTAGTAATCAAAAAATAAGAATTTTATATGGTCTTGCCACAATTGGAATTACAGCTTCATTGATTGAGAAACATGATAGTTGCCAACAACATCAATTACAATTTATACAAGCCATACCACAACTTCCACCATTGTATGTCCTCTATTTGTCATCATACTATCCATACCATACCAGTCATTGTTGTACGAGCCATTTTCTATTTGACACCATATGAATTGTGTTCTATCCATTGTACCACCCATGATTTGACTCGGTTGCATTTACAATTATCTATACATTGCCCTCCCTCTAGCTGCCAAACCTAGAATTCACATGGAACCGTCATTTGTCCATTGAAGAATTGGTGTATTTGTTTTAACAATAACTGGTGGATTTTATATTAATAAAAAAAGGGTGTGGCTAAAACACATAGATATTTACAAAGTCCTCAAAAATATGCCCAATGGTGAGGAAAAAAACTACCTATCCAACATTGAAATCGTCTTATCTATCCTTAAATAAGTTCATTCTCTGATAGGAGAATTTACATTACAAAATTTTCCCATGTACACTCTAAAAAATATGCCAAGGATGAAAACAATTGTAAAAAACATCAAGTACCAAACTTGCAGTGAGCAGAAGGTTCCATGTCTTATTTTGCCATGTCATGAACCGGAAGGTTAAGGTTCGGAGTGGACTTTCTACTGAAGAGAAAGAGCCATTAGTTGTCGGAATTGTCTCCATGACCAAAGGTGCCAGTGCAATTTGGGCTTGCAAGTCTTCCACTTGGGAACAAATTGCATCTACTTCACCGTGTTGTTGTCACATGGTAGTTCTATGCTGAATGAGAATTTCCAATATGAACATTACCTGGGTAGACAAACCATGAATTGTGATTTGGAGTTGTTGTAGGGAACTCCATAGGTCTTATGTATTATCTGATTAATCCTAGGAGGGCACCAAAGCCCTATCCTTTTTGTGATACATTAGAGTGAAGGTCAACCTCGTCTAGTGGGGAAAGCTACATAGTGATTGATAGAAAATGGTTGAGCCACCAAGACACAAGGCCCTAACCTAAAGGTGTGATCCCTGACTGAATCTCCAAATCCACCAGTCGAGATGCTAGATGTGCTTTGACAACATTTCCTTTTTACCAGTGAGCCTCTTCCATGAGTGTGTTCCAGAATAGCCTGAAGAGTCAAAAAATAGAGCACAACTAGTGTCCAAATTCCATGTTGGAAGCAAGCACAAAAACCCCAAAGGAGAATTACCACTCCAAAATAATAGGGGAAGTCCCTTAAGGATAAACCCCCCAACGTGCAATTGTAACCCCTAAGGCCTAGCTAGCACCCCTGAATTTTGAGAGGAATTGAGGCAATCAAATAGAATTCTCGAACCTGAATTCTCCCTGAGCATACGAGAGATAACGAACTCGACATTAAAATCTATGACGAAAGAACTACTCATGGGAAAAAATAGAAAGCTCCCATGCCCAATATACCACCCATTATCTTCCATGATGTCAATCAGGTGATGACCTAGAATGGACACTGCAACTCATGTCTCATCCATTGCATCCTGCATGAGTTGCTTGACCTATATCCTAACTAAATTACTGCACTATGTCTACATTATCCCACCACGAAATTGAAGAGGGAAAGTGAGAAGTACATAATGTCAATCCCTCCTTAATAACTCATCTGCAAGCAAGCTATGAGTTGGCATCCTGACGTCGAACACCCCGCCCAGGTGTGCCACCCATTTGAATTGCATGACGTCTGATGTGATTCACATTGATTATAGAATAATGAGTTTGGAGGATCTCAGATTGACACTAAGAACCCATTTTTCTACCAACACAGCTAAGTTGGCTTGGTTTTCAACCAAACCATTATTATCCCGAAGGATATGCCGAAAAGTGACCTCGGGGATGGCCATGAGGACATGTTTAATTTTTCTTACGATGTTACCTAGTTGGGCATCCTTCGACATGGATCCTTTTACTAGGTATCTAATTGTGTTCATTAACTCTCCTATTATGATGAGCCTTTGAATCTGTTGCTCCTTATCTAGCAAGACTCCTTAGAGAAGGGAATATTCTTCAACTTGGTTATTGGTGGCTCTGCCTAATATCCAAGTGTAGAGAACCTCAATATTACCCCTAGGATAAAAAATGACCCCTCCCGCACCTGCCACCATGGGGTTTCCTTTAGATGCTCCATTAAAACAAAGGATATGATCGTTATGGGTTGTTATCCATGTCTGAAAATTGGAGGGTAGGATATGAAGCTACCAGAGTGATCGAGGCCTAGATGGGGACTAAGCCTTGATCTAAAGACTGAACTTGTCCAACTACTCCTTCTCTTGAGGATCCAGGATTTGAGGAGAGCGGATCTTGAGTCTACGAGAATTAAAATACTATGTGACTTGTGCTCTGATTTGAATAACTACCCTTCTAGTTCTCACACTGTCATCCTTGAAGACACTCTTATTTCTTGCTGACCAGACTTGCCAGCAGATGAATTTTGGGAGCGCCATCTAGAGACGCTTGAAAATAGGCGTATCTCAGAAGGAGCCTTGATAGAACATGTGTCAATTACCCATAAGGGACTTATCCAAGTAAGGCCACTTAACCCTGTGGAAGAGATCTTGAAGAATTGACTACCATACTTTTTTTACAAACTTGCACTCCAAAAACATGTGTTATATGGATTCATTGTTCTCTTTGCATAATGCGCATCTGGAGGGCCCAAATATTCCCCTTTTGTTAAGATTTTCATTGGTGAGGATTTTTTTACGTGTTAAGGTCCAACATAAGATATTGAAATTCAAAATCCCACCTCGATGACAAATATTGGTCCAGAGGGCGGATTTGCATGAGAGAGCGGATTGGAGGAGGAGAGATTAAAAGCCTTTGCGTATGGATAACCGCTAGTATCACCATCCTCTTTCATATTGATCCTCCAAGTTCCCAAGAGACAAGCCGTACAAAGAAGAAATTGAATTCCTAGCATGATCCCTAAGGTTCACTGGGAACTCTCAAAGGTTCCATCCTAACCAAAGGCCAAAGGTGTTGCACCATCTAGAGATGTCAAAAGGATGCATTTCTACTGAATTGTTAGCCAATATTTTAGAGGAACTAGAGACCAATCCCGAGAGAGCGAAGGTTTTCCCATGATTTTGTCTTCCCATGTGTGAATTTTCTTTTCATTACCATGTATCCACGTGATCTTCCTTTGAATGAGAGGGAGAGAGGCCAAAATCAATTTCCAGAATGGTGAGCCTTTCTGAGTAGGAGGGGGAGAGTCTAGGCCTATCAATTTATCCTTGATGAAATATTTGAATATAAGATATTTTTTCCACCATTCGAGCTTACCCGAAATCAGTCTCCACAACAGTTTGTATACCAAGGCCAAGTTTTCAAAAATTGGATCTCTTACCCTAAGGCCTCTATGTGATTTGGTATCCCTCACCATTTTCCAACTAACCAAGTGGAACATTTTGTGATTATTTTTTCCCCCTTACCATTGGAATTTTATGATCTCTTGAGCCAGTGCCCTTTTAATTTCCATCGGGGCTAGCATGGATGAGAATTGAAAAATTGGAAGAGTTGAGAGGATTTCCTTTACCATATTTAGCCTGCCTACGGGATTTAACCAATGAGCCCCCCATATTGATAATTTTCTTTGATTTTGGAGAGGATGACAGACCAATCTATCATAGAGAGAGAATTAAGGCATATGGATATCCCCAGATATTTGAAGGATCTCCAATTAACCACAAGTGGGAATTGAAGGACCCTTGTAATGACATCAAGAGGCCGAGAATTGGTGTTCCGGGCATAAAGATGGCACTTATTATTGTTGAATAGCCCCCCTGAAACTATTAAAAATTGATCTAAGATAATTTTGAAGTGCTCAACATGACTAAAGAGGCTCCCCCGGAAGGAGGATGTCGTTTGCAAACTATGAGTGATTTATCCTTTTGACACCTTGAACAATTATGAATCTCAGGATACTCCCATTCCTTCTCTCATGCTCCAGTATTCTTCTCAATGCCTATGTCGTTAGAATATACAGTAGGGGGGATAGTGGGAATCCTTTTCTAATCCCTCTAGAATATTTAAAGAAGCTTGTAGGGTGTCTATTAAGCAAAGGAACAATTCACAGGTTACTTATACAAGCTTCAATCCATCGAATAAAGGATGCACTAAAACCAAATTTGTTCAAAACTGTTAGGAGAAAGTTGTGCATGACTTAGTCAAATGTGTTGGCCATGTATATCTTTATGACCATTCCTTTTTCCCCTCTACCCTTTCTAGAGTGAATTGCCTCATGGGCTAGAACTATGTTGTCCCAAATTTGTCTTTTAGCCACAAACCCTCCTTGATTGGGTCATATAAGTTTATGAAGTACCTTCTCAAGTATGTTTGCAATGATTTTGGACATAATCTTGTAGGAGACATTGCAAAGAGAAATGGGCTTGAATATTCTTGAAAAAGAGACAGCATTCCTTTATTTGGGAACTAAAGCTAAGAAGGTCGAATTTGTTGCACCCCCAATTCTTTTTTATTTCTGGATATATTGAATCATTCTGATCAAATCAAATTTTATAATGTGCCACATTTTTTGTAGAAATGAGTGGTAAAGTCATCAGGCCCTGGAGCTTTATCCATATCAAATTGTAGAATTGCTTCTAAAATTTCCTCCTCTGTTACCTATCTTGTGAGCTCTGCATTTTCTTCATCCTAAACTAGGTGGGGTATATAAGACAAATATTGATCCCTTAAACTGATGTCTACCTGCCCAGATTATGTATATAGAGCCTCATAATGAGAGAAGGTTTCTCACTTAATGTCCTCAAATAAGGTGACGGTAGGTCCATCATCCAATTTTTTTCTTCTACATTATTCTTTTCCCTACGGGCCTTACATTTACTTTGAAAAAAGGAGGTATTAATTATATCCCCCATCTGAAGCCATAAGCTTTGGGATTGTAATCTCCATGTTTCCTTCTCCTTCTTTAGGGTCACTTGTAGTTTCTTGTATGTTTTCTCTTCTTCTTTCAACAATGTAGGGGTAACCGACCCTTCCTCTAGCATATCATACACCTTACCCAATTTCTCTTAATATTATTGTATTTCAATTAGCAGAGCTTTAAAGTTGAACTTGATCCAGTCCTTTGTTTCCTTTTTTAGTGCAATAATATTCTACTCCCAAATGTGGGAAAGTAACCCAACCACCCTACGACATCAGATAGAGGACACCTGGGGGAGAAACGACGAGTTACTTAACCAGAGGGGGTTGAAATAGAAAGGGATGGGGCCCAAATATTTTACCTCTGAGAAAATAAGAGAAATAGGTTTACGATCAAAGCCCAACCAGGGGAGAAAGATGTAGGAAATTAGGGGAGGGTTGGCCAGGAGGGAGTTATTCACAAGGAAGCGGTCTAGCCTAGCATAAATATGGCTAGGGATAGACCTACAGTTTTTTATAGGTGAAGAGACCATTTGAGGGCTTGTTGTCCACAAGATACAAAGAGGAGACAAGATCTTCAAGCTTTTCCAGACATAGGTCCCTAACAATAGAGCCCCCCCTTTTTTCCTAGTGATGAATGGTAGTATTGAAATCCCCAAAAATAATATAATTTGCAATGGAACCCTCATGAGAGAGATCTAGCAAAGATTGTCAACATTCCTATTTTCCCTGATATTGATTGGGAATGTAAATATTTATCAAAAGAAAATTCTTACTTGAGTAAGTTTGCACAAGATTGACCAATAGCCAATGTTGAGTAGCCCTACTCCCCACCAGTTGAAATTGTTGTAGGCTCCAAAGGGTGCAAAGACCACTTTAGGCACCCCTTGAACTGACTATGACACCAGTGTTGTTTTTCCAAAAATAGTTTCTTTCTTGAAGGATTATCGAGTCCTTCATTTTTGTCTCCTGGATCAGAAGGATTTGAGGTTTTTCTGATTTGACTAATTATTTCAATGATTCTATCTTTTCTTTGCTCCCCAAACCTCTGCAATTCCAGGAGATTGTTTTCATCATTTACCTGTAGTTTTGGTTCCCCCCCTTTTGGAGGCACGGATCTACTTGGCCCTCTGATTCCTTTTGCTTCCTTCCTAAGAGTGATTTCCAGTGTGGACTGAAGACCCAAGTCCTTCTCCTTGGTTGTTGTTTCTTCCCTTTTGTGACGATTCATTTTCCTTCCACCTTTTTTATTGGGACATTCAACCTTGAATCTCTACTTGACTCATCCTTTCACTCCCATGCGATTCTTCCTCAATAATGACATGGATGCCCGATTTTGTACGATGTCCTAAGATGATACTGATGGGGATATCCTTGTTCGGGGACATGGGGGTCTGGGTTTTTATGGATTGTAATGTCCCTGATCTGAACCCTTTGTAATTGTACATATAGGCTAGTGAGTCATTGGTATCCATTGTAAATGTATATGTACATTTAGGTTGTTGAGTCGTTGGCACTAAGTTTTGATGATGTGTGCACCTCGGTAAGTGCACGAAGAATTGTTATCAAAGACAGGGTGCGCACATTTCACGGTGTTGCGTGCAATTGGGTAATTGTACGATAATGACTTGGGAGTGCGCACAAATTTGAGTT
>ML788664.1:12392-62037 GCA_009831015.1 Picea engelmannii
TATGTGTTTTGAGGCCGAAGAGTCTATTTGATTATGAGGCTGGTGAGCTGAGATGCAGATAGGCCAATGTGCTTATCCATGTAAAATTAATCTCGGTTATTAATATAATGTTACATCATTTCATGCAGACAGACTCAGCTAAAAAGAGATGGGGGCCTGACTCCACCAGAAAAAAGGAAAAGGGGGCAAGCCTTAAGTCCTAGGGGATTATTTTTTAATATTTCTGGAAAAGTGTAATGTTGGATAATTATTTTATCCTAAGTTCCCAGGGTTGGGAAAGGGTCACCAAGTGGCTCAAGATTCTTCTGAAGGTGAAAAGTCACAAGTTTAAGGCATGCAATATATATTGTTTTCCTTAGTGTATTTTGGGCATTATGATGATCGATTATTAATTGTTCTCTCTTGTGAGTAGATGCTATGGGGAAAAATCCCCCTATACTGGGTCTAAGGTAAAGGCATAGCGCTAACTCCCTTAAAAGACTGTTATCCTTAAACTACCCCAAAACCAACTAAACTAAGTGATGAGAAAGAAAGGAAAGAGGATTAATGAGTGCACCTTTAGTCCTTGCAGTTGGTGTCGGCCTCTTTCGCTTGTTATTGCCTCGTAGATTATTGGTCTCCTCCCAAAGCTAACCTGCAAAAGGTTAGGAATACAATGCAACAACATATTCTATCTCTACTAATAACTTTAAAAGTACAGACATAGATATAAATGCACAAATCAACAAAAGCCTGTAAACAGAAGGTTTTGGGACAAGAATGAACTCTTTTATTCAATTTCAAGATAAAAAGGATTACAAACTTTGTCGGCAATCGCTCCACAAACCAAGTCCGGGCTCCTTTGTCGTGGCTCCAAGTTCATCAATCCCACGTTAGCTTCTCACAACCAACATATCACCTAGGGAAGGAGGAAGGGTTGCATAAGGGGAAAGGGCTGGAGGGGAAAGTTGAGGCCAAAACTCAGAATAGGATTCAAATCTTGGGCTAAGAAGGGGAAGGGATTTTGGCAGAGTTTTCTTATTCTCTTGCTTTTTCCTCTTGAATGACTCCCTAAGACCTATTTTTATATGAGAAAAATATGGTTATTCAGTTTGGGAATGGGCTACAAGGGGTAAAATGGTTAGGAAACCCTCTATATCCCGTAAACTCCATCGAATTCCATGCAATTTTATATTTTTTGCAAATTTTGGAGGTAAATGCGGATTAATTAGTATGCATCTCGTGTATGTATATGGGCTAACTAGAATGCAACACGTGTGTGTACGCGGGATATTAGTGCAGCAGGGCACATACACTATCCAAAAAATGGTTTTTTAAGAGGAAGCCTCAGCAATATTTTGGAAAAGTATGTAAATGGAAGGGCCAATGTCTTGTATGCATAGATAAGGCATTTTTGGACTATAACGGATGCCCCCTAATGTGTGAGGTCAGAAGAGAAACTGATGCTCGAAATACATTACAATATATTTACCAGTTGGAAGGCACAGAGTTGAGTGTGCCCAAGACAAGTGTTTGTGAGCATGCCATCTGCAAAACAATGATAATATCTCTAAGGTCGACATACCCCTGCTCGGGATGAACTAAGCATGGCTTCCAATCAAGTACACTGCAGATCCATGTCATATATGACTACTTAGACAAAATACAAATGTCCATATAAAGTGCAGCCGTGAACAATACACAATGGATCTGCATCTCAAGATCATCTGAAGATATACAAGTACAATATGATATGCATCTTCAAGGAGCATTGATGCATGTGGCTGGAGATGAGGACTTCATAGCTCGAGCAACATCTTCAAGATCTTAAAAATCTCATGTAGGAGTACAATAAGAGGGTAGACTCACTACCTTGAGGTCTTCGACGTGTCGTCAAGGAAAGACTAGAGGATCTCGATCGTCAGGCACACAAATTCATTGATTTTGAATCCAAACTTAACTGGATTCTCGGGATGGCCGACTCATGAAAGTCAAGAGATAAACTACAAAATGGCCGACTCGGGTTGGATAAAACTTCTCTTCGACAAAAGAACGACAAAATGATGAGACTCAAGCAACATATTATTGACATAAGTCTGTGATACGGGAGGCACCACAAACTATCCATATGTTGGGAAGAGTAACCAAATGGAGGAGGACACGGGTCTATGTAATGAGAACAAATTCCTAAGGTCATACTAGATCCCAATGCTTGGCGAAAAAACGGAAGCATGTGCTTTGTCCAAGGGTGACTATCTTGTTGTTGATAAAAAGAGAATGTATATCCCATCCCCTCTTTTTGGAATATTTGATTTGTTTTGTCTTTTCAAATTTTTAACGAGCTTGAAAAAGAAAAAATAATGCTACGTTACAAAGGAGGAACGAGTGTCTTGGGAAAGAAAAGTAGCTCCAAGCGCATGGAACATACAGATGCTCAGTGCAAGGAGACATGTGTAGGATAAGGACACTCGAGAAAATTCTTCCATGGGTCAAGGTGTCAAATCACGAGGGGAAAAGTGCTACAAGGCTTGCATTTAAGGAATGCTTTGAAGGTTCAGTTAATAGAAACATGAATCCGACATTAGGACAAAGACACAAGGATGAGACACGCTATGTGATTAAGTATGACACAACAAGACTCCTTCCATGTGAAGTTTTATGAACCCTGAGAAGGTAAGATCGGTGGTTTTTCATATTTAGAGAGTCTGAACAGCACTAAAAGAAAACTCCAAAGTGTTCCTTTTTTGTAATTAGTCCAGTTAGTTTGAGAAAGGGTTAAACTTATACCAAAAGGACGTCTCTTCAAAACCATTTCAACGAGTGCGACTGAGACAATATCACTTGGCTATCTTTTCAATTTAAGGAGTCTGAAAAGAGATTAACTATGGACTCACAACCTTTTTCTAAGTTTAGTCTCCTTAGCTCGAAAAAGTACAAAATATAACTTAGGAGAACTCTCCCGACTATACATGTCTCCCGAGGCATACCTTTTTCTTGGATAATATATTGGTTGGAAAAAGGGTTAAACTTATGCCAAATAGATATTCCTTCTAGACCAATTAACGAGTGTGAAAGGAACAAGGTCACTCGGTGATATTTTCATATTTAGGGAGTGTGAAAAGAGCTTAACTATGGACTCTGAGGGGGTTCTTTTTCGTAGATAATCTCCAAGGCCCGAAAAAGAGATAAACCAAAACCAAGGAGAATGGCCCTTTTTCAAAAATTTAGTCCCTCGAGCCTGAAAAAGGGTTAAACTTAAGCCTGGGAATACTCTCCTAGCGAACTGAAGCTCATAGGGCAGACCTTTATTTGTAAATTAACCGTTCGGACCGAAAAAGGGGTAAACTACCATGGGACAGATGTGCCTTCAAATTTGAGTTTGACGAGTGTGAAGGGAAACAAGATCGCTCAACAATCTTTTCAATTTTAGAGAGTCTGAAAAGGGATTAAAGAAGACTCCAGGGGGGCTTATTTTCTTAAGTAATCCAGACGAGACTAAAAAGAATAAATAATCTCTCGTTAGATGTTGCTTTCAAAGTTTAAGCGAGACTGAAAGACAACAAATTATGCTCATGGGGAGTCCCTCGAGTAAGAGCCAGAAAATACGAAGAAGAATGGGGCTTCGAAATGTAATCATGGCGGGACTAAAAGGACTCCCAAGCCTATGGAGAAAACTCACAGCATGGACACCAAAATGCCTCAAAGGATCTACCTAGGGCCTCCATGTAGAGGAAGGCTCTACCACCCAATTACGACACTTCTAAAGCAGCAGAGAAGGTTATGTGTCGCACTTTGGTGGGATCGATCTTATGGCAAAGAGAAAAAGTCAACAATATGCAAAATGCAGGGTGGTGAAAACCTAACCTATATGCAAATGTCGAAAAATGACTTTTACCACGGGATGATATGAGTGTAACCTATCTCATAAAAACACCAAACCAAAATAATGAGTTCATTAGAACGACCCAAAGATCTCTCAAAAAGGAACTCAAATGGCCACCGAGCCAAGAAAAGGGAAAAAGATGACCAAACTAAGGAAAAAAGGGCCAAAAAAGTCTATAAATAGAGGTGGACAACTCATTTTAATCGTTGCAATTTGAAAAATAACCAAAAGGTCAAAAAACCCCTCTTCCTCAAAACACGAATTCAAGGAGCTACGGTGGACGAAAGATCCTCAAATCTGAACCAAGTAAGTACAAATGACCTTTCATTTCATTTTAATCCATTATTTATTGCTTAATTTATTGGTTGAAGGGTGTGTGCCCTTGTAAAAGGGTCGGGCTTGCGTGTACGTGGGATGTCCATGCCCAACATGCGTATGTCTGTGAGAAAAGTAACACTTAGCCCGCGTACATATTTGACTATCTTAAAGACAACCCACGTACATATTTTTTAACTTTCAAAAAAGGTGAAACAAGGGGATAACCTCACCCCAAAAAAAAAAATTGCAATAAGATGTATGTTCATTGGAAGGAAAGGGAACATGAAGAATTAAATGTCTTGGTAGAGGAGGATCCAGGGGCCACTTCCATGCTTAAGAAGTGTGGTATGTGGAAATTTTTTCAGTGTCCATTCATGAGGGAAAAACCTAGATTACTGAACCACTTGATAGAGTACTGGCATCCATATGCAAAGGCCTTCATGCTAGAAGGTCAATCATTGAATCCGACGATAGAGGGAATTTACTTTTTAACCAGCCTCTCCAGGAGGGGGGAACCAATCAACTTGAGGACATTTCCTCCAGGACCATATAACATAGAGGACTATATTGGGATGTATTATAATGATGGCACTGAGAAAGTAGAATCTCAGGTGTCGATACATAAGATCACGAGCCTCATTCTTCGAATAGTACTCTTCATGATTGGGTGGATCACGTGATCCACAACACTTAATTAGGCTTCCCATGCACAGATGCATTGTGCACTTTAGTGTCTAGATGCCACTATTTTTTATCGGAGCACTACAATGCCCACATGCATGAAAAAACAACTAATCGGCTGTCGAAGAAGAACAAACAAGAACTTTGGGTTCGGGACCGTACTGTGCACTTTCTTTTTAGAGAGAGTGCCAATCCTTAGCCCGAGGGAGATAGTACGATGCCATATTGCCTCCTTTTCGGCATTGTGCAGGTGGGCAGCTTTGTTGCCTAGACAAGGTGCGGGGAGAGTCTAGGAGGCCTTTGACGACAAATTTTTCGACTGGTGGGCCCGTAAGATTCTTATGATCGAGGAATATCCTTATGCAGGGATCCTTTTTCTGAGGGATCCTGATATTCCCATGCCCCCTGGCGAGGAGCGCATAGAGATAGGTAAACACACTTTGAAGTTATTTAATTTTTTAATTTTTTAAATATTATCCTTTTTATGGTAATGTCAAAGTATTAACTCAATGATCTGTTATATACATATGTGGGACCAGTGCGACTGACTGACTTCGCCAGGACCAGGCGTCGTCCTCAAGCAAATATCGGACCAACAGGAGAAGGAGGACCAGTAGTTGTAGGTGTACCCCCAGCTGGAGAGGCTAAGAGAGTATTGCGAGGAGTAGAAAGGAACCTAAAATCTCTCACCCGTGCAGTGCCAATGGCAAAGATAGAGGACCTTCCCTTGGCTATGCAACCACATGTTGTAGGGGTGCCCAATACTTGGGTCCAATTATTTTGGTGTCTTACAAACATCGTAGTTCATTATACTAGGGCCAATAGGCCTAGACCATAGTTAGTACTGGACCACACATGTATCAAGGGTACTTTTTGTACTCTGTAATGAGGGCTTGAGCCCAATGATGCATACTGGCTTTATTTGAGGATTTATGGCCCACTTTGTACTCATGACATTATTTTTGGGACATATTATTATATATATACATATTTTTTTCTTATGGATAAACATTTTGTACAAATGTATTTACATGTGCGTGTATATGTGTGTTTTTGCTTTTGTGTGTGAACAATATGCCAATCTAATACTTTATTAGCCAGTGTATCAGTTAGTTGATTAGATCTCTTAGGAACATGAATATAAGTAATATAATCAAAATAGTGTTTTAAGAGACGTACCCTAAGGAATCGTCGGTGAAGGGTGGGATCGTAGACATGGTATACTCCATTTAATCAAGACACGACCAGTTGAGCATCTAGATAAACCCAGAGGTGAGAAAAACCATGTGAAAAGGCATCACATAGTAATTCTATTACAACACTGTACTCGACAACATTATTGGTTGCTTCACCTAGACAAATACCTCCAGAAGACATCAACTGACCAAAATGTGTAAAGATCACCCAAGTTGCGGAAGCAAGCCTCCAAGTGTGTTGGCTAGCACCATCTACGAACCCAAAATAGACCTCAGATTCACTTGACATCTACCATAGTGAAAAGAAACACAATAAATTACACGTCCATAAAACAAAAAGACAAGATTGTATAAATAAATATATATATATATATATATATATATATATACAAGAAGTCACACTAAGACGACCGACCTAAGCAAAATACTTCTTAAGCTAGAGCCCATTTCTAGGCTCCGATAAAGAATTACCCTCGAAATCAACCAGTTGATAGGCACCCTTTTCTAATACTTTCTTAATGATGAATGGTCCAAACCACATGGATTTGAACTTGCTTTCCCCCAAGGGATCTTTATCTTGGTTGTAGACCAGGATAAGATCAACCTCAAAGAAAATACGAGGGCAGACAGATCGATCATACTGACACCTAACATGTTGTTTATGAGTCTCGTTGGCCAAGGCTGCATCTCGACACTGCTCATCGAGTTGATCAAGATATAAAAGACGCTCTTCAAGTGGTGTAGTGTCGTGCAGTAGTTCCACTGCCAACTTAAGAGAAAGGATTTGGCATTCTATGGGCAAGATCGCCTCCAGCCCATAAACGAGTTGGAAAGGAGAAAAACTGATAGCAGTCTTGACTGAAGTTCGATAAGCCCAAAGTGTCAAGTACAACATCAAATTCCAATTTGACTTGGCTGAAAATTTTCCACTAAAGAATAGTCTTGAGAGACTTATTAACAGCCTCTACTTGACCATTCACCTATGGGTAGTAATGTGACGGATGTTCCTGTTTCAAAGCTAGTTTTGATGTTAATTCAGACACAATTTTGTTCTGGAAGTGGTTGCCATGATATGAGACAATATCCTTCAGAGTACTAAACCTAGCGACAATCTGGTTAAAATAAAAAAGAGCAGTGATTTCCCCATCATTGTTGAATGTCAACATAGCTTTGACCCACTTAGTAAATTAGTCTAGTGCTATGATGATATAGCGATGCCCCCTAGCTGAAATGAAATCAACCCCCCACTTGGTGAAGGGACCAACAACAATAACTGGGAACATGGGAGTTGGGTGTGCCCACATCTTCTGAGAGAATATCTGGCACGGGTGATAGTTCTTGAACGCCTCTATAGAATCTTTGATTAACAAGGGCCAAAAGTATCCAACGCGAAGAATCTTTTGGGATGTTGCCAACCCAGACATGTGATGACCACATGCACCTGTGTGAGAGTCGTTCAAAACAAGTTATGTCTCCTCGTGAGTGAGACATCGACAGAGAATGCAATCCACTCCTCGGTGATATAAAGTATCATCGAGGATAAGACAGTTTCATGCTTGGTGGCATATTCGTCGACGCTCATCAAAAGGGCACTTCAAAGTCTGAATATACACTAGTATATCTCCATACCAAGGGTCCAAAGATGCAATAAGAAAAATATCTTCGTTGATCGGTGACTCTTCAAGAATAATATTACCACTCTCGACCAAAAGTTTTGATATTAGTTCAACAAAGACCAAGGACTTTTTAGATTTCACCGAAACAAAATCCAAGTCAAATTCTTACAGGATTACTATCCATCGACTAATTTTCCCGTCGATGACCCGTCGTGTTAACACATATTGAAAAGGGTTAACGACAGCTACGACAGTGGTCTTTCAAAGTAAGATGTAATGACAGAACCATTGGACAACATGAACAACTGCCAAATCAAGTTTCTCAACATGTGTGTAGTTGAGTTCCGGTCTAACCAAGCCTCGACTAAGATAGTAGATAACATGTTCTTTGAGGGCGTCATCCTCTTGGACCAATACCATGCCGATACTAGACTCTGCGGAAGCCAAATACAACAAGAAATCCTTGCCATAATCGACTAAGTAGAGGGGAACATGTCAAAGCATGTTTCAATGCTTCGAAAGAGTGTTGAGCTGCTTCATCCCAATGGAATGGGACCCCTTTTTTCAAGAGACGCATGAACCCTTTAGTAATCTCGGCATAGTTAGCAACAAAACGTCGAAGAAAATTGGCTTTCCCCTGTATACTTTGAAGATGGGGTATTGTGCGCGGGGGAGGAAATTGAACTATTTCCTCAACCTTCATATGATCGGCCATGATCCCTCTAGTTGACATGATAAAACCTAACAAGCATCCCAATGTCACGCAAAAAATACACTTATTTGGATTCAGGCGAATCCGATAGTAGCGACACCTCTCAAAGATAAGTCATAAATGGGCAAGATGATCAGATCTCTTACGAGAACATGATGCCAAATCATTAAGATACGCCTCGACTATGTGTTTGAGGTCGTGGAAGGAAAACGACATGGCCCGCTGAAAAGTGGCTCCAACATTAGTAAGGCCAAAAGGCATTTTTCTGTACACGAATTTGCCCCAAGGACAAATAAAGTCATTTTATGTTGGTCCTCGGGCTTGATTTGAATCTAATTGTACTCGGAAAAATCGTCCATAAAATAAAAGACTTGACAACCCACACATTCATCGACAATCTGGTCAATGAATGGGGTTGGAAAATTGTCTTTCGGGCAAGCTTTGTTCAGGTCACGAAATTCCATACATATGCAGATCGTACCTTGCGTTTTGTTGATAGGAACAGAGTTTGACACTCATTCTGTCAATTTCACAGGATAGATGAAACCAGCCTTAATGACTTTCTCTACCTCATCCTTGATCGTCGCTACCTTGCGAGGATTGACTAGGCAAAGCTTCTATAAAACAAGCTTAACATCGGGGTAAGTTGTGATCTTGTGTTCAACGATACATGGATCAACGTCTGGCATCTCCTCATAAAACCAGGGAAAGACGTCGTGAAACTCTTTAAATAATTTAGTGTAGATATGAATCTCTTCGGGAGAACAATCTACTCCGATGAAGACGTTTTCCACGATGTCAAGGGTTCTAGAGATGTCGATAGGAATTGTTTCAGTTATACTTGCCATGTTTCCCTCGACATATATTTTTTGCGTGGCCAGAGGGTTAACAGGACAAGGGGAATCTCCATTCACAGTTGTAATGAACTCTTCTGCCTCTATTCTCTTTAACTCGGGTAAGTAATAAGATATGTGGTGAAGATCCTCCCAAGGTTTGTATGGCCTAGTCATTTCCTTGTCAGAGGGAAAGACTAAGTCCAGAGGGTCGTAAGTGGCGAGAGATTCTTGAGCCCAAATAGGCTCTAGAATGGGATCTAGCTCTTGTGGGGGACTCGGATCAGGATTGGTCAAGGCTTGCTAGACAATACTGTATGAAATCTCGGTAGTGGATAAGGGCATAGCCATTCTAGGGTGCCCTACCCCTTCCATCAAAGTCGATGGGGAAGGTAAAATCCACGGGTGGTTAAAGTAACTTGTTCTAAAAGACGTGACTTGAAGAATCACATCCTTCAGCCAATTGGGGACAGTCGAAATAAACCTGACATCATTGACAAGTGGTGGATAATCAAAAGTCCCTATTAAAGATGGAAACAATATGGCACCTAAGTTGACGGTACCTAATTGTGGGTTGTCAATCATTGGGATTATGGATGCCTCCGATGAAGGGTCAGGATGGGAGAAGGATAATTGATCAACAGTTATAATCCGACCTTCTTTAGGAAAACAAAAGACCCCAAAAACGGTGGATACAACCACTGTCATAGCGTAGGTCCAACTTTGCCCTAACAATAGATAGTAGTCAAGAGGTGCATCGACTACTTCTACTTCGACGCACACAGTTTTTCCCTCCAACTACATGGGGAAGGAAGGAATTATGCCATGTAGTCTAAAATATCGACCATCAAACGCAGTTAGCAACGTGGGTGATGGAGACAACTCAGGTTGGTTGAGGGCCTTCCAACATGCCAATGACATCACTCAAGTCGAGGCACCCTCATCAACCATCATACGAAAAATATTATGTGTCAATGATTTCGTGGCATACACCACTACTATCTGAAAAGTGATGTGGTGAAGACGACGAGGTTTATAATTTGTAGGGTAAAAAACAATCATTACTGAGTTAGTGGTCTCGGTCGCTCCCAAGGCAGACAAGAACGCTTTCCTCTGTGAGGGGAAACTCTGGAGAACTTCTAGAGTGGACATTGCATAAGGATTTTATTCCAGATCCTCCACGATGGAGTATTTCTAAGTAGCCCTTGCGTTTGGGTTGTGAGAAGCCTTTTTGAATGCACCCTTAGGGATACGAGTCATCGTTTCTCCCACAATCTTCTCAATTTGAAGAGGAGTCAGTGGGTTGGAGGATTCTTTTCCCTTCTCAACAGATTATTTCATTTCATAATTATGATCCCTGGTTTGTAGATGAGCTTCAGACTTCATCATGTAAACGTTTGTGGCTCCGTTGTTAGCATTAGGCGTGGGGGCTCTCTAATTTCCCCCAAGCGCGTTCATGGAAGAGGAAGCTTGAGACAATTTTTTCCCTTGCAGAAAAGGGTTGGTTGACACGGCAGGCTATTGTTGTGCCAATATCTTTTGGGATTCCTCAAGCCGAGTGAATTGGTGAGTCAAGTGGTCGTTCATGCAAAGCTTACACAGAAACTTCACCTTCCTCTTTTTTTTTTCCCTCACCAACATTATTTGTATCCTTCTTATCCTCCTTACCCTTCTTGTTTTTAGATTTCCTCTTTCCCTCAGTTTGTTGGTTACCCATGGGATTTGTCGATTGCACACTGTGTACATCTGACGTTTGGGTTACGGGGGCAGTCAAACTAGGATTTTGACTGGCTATAGTCCGTTGAATCGATAATTGTTGTAACTGATTAGTCAACTAATCCATGGGCTTGCTCTATGTTGAGAATACTATGTCGTCTACATGAGGCGCAAACTTCTGTTTGGTCTTATCGAACGTTGACCATGGTGCGTCGAGAAGGATCTCATATAACATACTAGATTGAGAGTAAATCAACTCTAGTTGTTGGGCTCTCATGATAGCCTCTTCTTCAGAAAAAACCTTGGATGTCGCAACATATTTGGATACACAAGGCACCGAGGAATTTAGGAACCACTCGAGCAAAAATGCGGGAGGGACCTTAACTTTGATCAAACTCTTTGGTCGTCGCCATTCTCGGATGTGATCCAAGATATAAACAACTTTTGTTTGCTCGAATTTGGCCAACAACTCAGTGTCAACATTGTATCTTATAGGTAACTGGAAATGGTTTAAGAAGACCATATCCAGGTCATTAAAGTAAGCATAATTCGAGTTATCGATCTCGATATACCATTTCGCGACACCCCCTATAAGAGTGCATTGAAACAAATGCAACTGAACGAAATCATCCTTTAACGAGTTGGATGAGCACCATAAATGAAATGTCATAACATGATCACCCGGGTCTTCTCCAGGCTTGCCTTAGAACTTACGGATGTCCAAGGGAAACTTAGTCGGCATGGGGGGCCAACGCGGATCATGACAGATCGAGTCTTTCAAAAGTCTCGACAAGTCTGGAAAATGCAGAGTTTCCAGGAAAGGTAGTCTAGGTTGTGGTGGATTCAAATGAAAAGAGGGGCCTGGATTTTGGCTGGCACCAGATTGCTAGGAAAATTTTGGTTGTGGGCTAGAGTTTTGGTAGAAACCATGGTGGCCATGTCTAGTAAAAGGAACTTGCATTTGATTATGCATCGCCAACTGATTCCCATAGTTGAATGGCATACCTTGTATAGGGATTGCTCCCTGTGCAGTATTCCAAGGACCTTGGTTGGGGATTCCCCCAGCTGACCCTCCTGTCATATGTACTGAACCTTGCTCGGGGTTCCACTGAGTGTGGGAGGGGTTTCCCCCGATCGACATCCCTTGCAAAGGAAACAATCCCTACCAAGGATTTCCAAGACCTTGTGAGGAGTAAACTCCTATCATCGCTCCCTGCGAAGGAATGAAACCTTATGTAAGGTTTGGTTGACCAAAAACGGGGTTGCCCCCAACCGAGAAAGCAGACAATGAGAAAGCATTATTCCCAAACGCATTGAACAAAGAAAAAGGCATAGACCCCACTAGAGTCATGTAGAATTGAGGTCAATGGCTCCCCCCACTGAACAAACTAGAGTTGCTATTAAGCCTGGTCAATTATTGGAAAGCGCCTCCAAGCGAAGGGGACGGAGGAGGGATGTGACCCCCACTGTAAGGGATAACATTGAACGGGGCAGTGGTGCCCGTGATAGATCCTTGCAAGGGATCATTAGAGATCCCTGCCCCCAGACCAACGGTCTGTAGAGTAGAGTAGGTTAGAACTAAAATGGAGTCAAAACATGACATCCCATATGAAAAGGGGGTGCCAGACATGTTCTGGGTAGAGGGAACAGTGGTCAGATTCATCGAAGGGATTGTGCCACTGCCCAAAGTAGTGGGTGTCTAGATAGTCGTAGTCCTGACAGGCGAAGGTGGGGGAGGAGGTACAGAACCCCCTCCTGCAACAACCAAGGTGGGAGTATGAGGACTCCCAAATGAAGTAGCACTAGTTTCTTCCATCCCCGCTCGTCGAACAAACTGACGTTCAGGTGAAGTCACCTCAGGAGGGACTACCTGAATTAGAAGCGACGTTGATAAGTCACTGATCGAAGGATTTGCAGGCCTGAAGCCTTCAACTTCAAGGTCATAAACAATGGACTCCTTCGGTGCAGGAAAGTGTTCTCTAGGAGCCGACTCATCTACAGTTTCATGTGGCCTGGTTGCTTTGAATGAACCCTCTTGATCTAGCTTGTGTAAATAACCAATCTGGTTCTTACGACGAACATTCATCATAAATGGAATGACTAATTGCAATCCATACTGGACAATAAATATATTGAATAAGAATATATATAATGAGATAAAATAGATAATATACGATGAATAGATGTACAATGAGAGTGTCAAATATATAGAGAACCTAAAGGCACATAGGGTGACCATCCATGAAAGGATGTGTCCCTTATACAATTAATAACTATTTATTATAATTATTATTTATGATTATTATCACTTAATATTTATATATTTTGTATGTTGCATTGCCTTCTCCTTAAAAATGCTTTGTCATCAAAGCATGATTAGAGAAGGACCTATCTCTTGTTCTAACTCGATCTGACTTCTAATGATCTTTTTTTTTGTAATTGTGATACTTGAAGAAACAAAACGATATAATCTTTGAATTCCTGGAATAATATGCTGCATCTTTTTGGAAGTGATCCATCCCAAATCTACTTTCATTGAAATTGTTTGATGATTGATTGTTTGGATAGGATTTCTTATTTTAGGCTTCCATAGAAGTTGTCGATTTTGTCTTCGTTCTTTTTCAATGTTGTAGTTTAGTTGTTGGTAAGAAGAACATTCTTTAGATTCCTCTTGACCTTGTTGTTGGTCGTAATGACTCTTGTGATTTGGATGACGATAAGGCACCCAAATCTCTTATGAATATTGTTTATTGGATATTTTTTCAACTTTTGATGTTTTTTGTAATTCAATTGGATCAATGTTTGTTTCTTTCTCTAAGGTTTGGATTTTTTTAACTATAAGCCTCTCTATTTCAATTGATTTAGTCATTGTTTCTTTGTGATCTAACTCTTCTTGTAAAAAATTATTATCATGCTTTAGCTTTCTAATTTGGGTAAGTAATTCTTGATTATGTCGCCTTAAACGTAAAAGTTCTTCCTTATTTCCAGACTTGTCGTCTTCATTTTTTTATTCCAATTTTTTTGTTATGTCATTCTTTAAACTTTTAATTTGTGCAAGCAATTGTTGATTAAGGATTCTTAGGAAAGATCTTTCTTCATCTTTTTCGAATAATTTATTCTCATTCTTTAACTTCTTGATTTGTTCAACCAAGCTTTGATTATGGTTCTTTAAACGACAATTCTCTTCATCTTTCTCTGTTAATTTCTTAATGAGATCGTGATTAGCTTGTTCTGACTTTTGATCCCTTTGCTTCTTATCTTTTGACTCGTTTATTTGTGCCAATAACTTTTGGTTATGATTTTTTAAGTAAGAAATGTCTTTGCCTTTTTCTAGTAATTTTCCGTCAAGATTTTGTTTGTGTCTCTCTTTTTGGTTTTTTAGCATTTGCTCCAACCCAACTTGAAATTGTAAATTTATATTATGTTGTTGATAATGAATTAGTTGGTTCTCTAATTCTTTTATTTTCACTTCCCAATGCGTGTCACCTTGATTTTCTACTAAAGTAAAAAGTTTTTTACAATATGGACAAGGGAGAGTTCCATTCATAAGGCCCCCTTCATACTCTTCCTCTTTTGAGCAATAGGGACATTTTGTCGAAATTGTTTTCTTTGTAGATGTCATAGTTCATTTCTTATTTTTTTAATAAATGATAAATGTATAAATTTCAAAAACCCACTTTTAAAACAATATATTTTTCACTTCTTCTTTTTTTTAAATCCTTTAACTTTCAAATATATTATTTATTTTTTATATTTTTTCTCTGTCAACTACCCCTCACTTTCCTAGATCCACTTCACTTTTAAAAATATAATAATCCTTCAAACTTTTTTTTTATTTACATAAATTTATGATGGTATTGTTTATAAAGTATTATGAAACCTTTCCTCCCTGTCTTTTTGTGGATATCTCTAACTCCACAATATTTGATATGATACCCTCTCTTCTTACTTTTCTTATATGAATATCATTTACACAAGTTAATTGGGCATATTATTATTTTGCTAAAATATCTTTTGACCTTTATTGAATTAATATTACTCCAAAAGACTTAGGTCATTGACTTTTTATTTTGGCTTCAACCCCACCACGTGTATATAGAAAGTTATAAAAAGTTACCATTGTAAATTCTTTTTTTATAGGGTAGGGAAATACCATGGGCCAATGGTTTACCAAAACCATGGGCTTGTAAACCACCAACAGTAAAATCAGAATTTACTCTTCCTTCTTCTTTGGAACTTTTTCTTTTAAACTATCTTTTCTTTTTTTATTCTTTCTTTTTCTTTCTTTCTTCCTTTTTTCTTTTCCCTTTTTTTTCCTTCTTCTTGATATCTGGTAATAACTTATAATTTCTTGCAACTGAAAGATTATATCTTCAATGGTAATTTTTTATGATGATTTTTTTAATGGAAAAATTCCCTCACGTGGTCAAAGATCTGGAGAAAAGAGAAACTCTGATTTTTTTTGTGTGTATGAGGCTACAAGCATGTATGGCCAATGGCCAGGATCAACAACAAAGCTATGATACCAATGTAATGAACCAATCCAGTTCTTATGACAAACATCCATCATAAATGGAATGAATAACTATAATCCATAATGGACAATAAATATATTGAATAAGAATATATATAATGAGATAAAATATATAATATACGATGAATAGATGTACAATGAGAGTGTCAAATATATAGAGAGCCTAAAGGAACATAGGTTGACCATCCACGAAAGGATGCATCCCTTATACAATTAATAACTATTTATTATTATTTTTTTGTAAGTAAGAAGTTTTATATATAAAGGGCCTTCAAAAAACCAAGTCAGAGGTACAAAAATCAGATAGTAACCGTATTGTAGTTACTGAACTGCCCTAATAGAGGGGAAACCAGTCCAGCCAGTCGGGTAATCAAGCATTGATAATTTAACAGTCTTATATATTAGAACTAAGCTAACTGGAAAGCAGCTAAAAAAAACCTATTAAAAAGTAAAGAACCCCTGTGGGCTCAAACACTTGGCGAACCCCTGTGGGCTCAAACACTTGGCAAATAACGAGTGTCCCTTTGCTTTCCAACTGCATGTCAACGTCCGCGTTGCTCTCATCCCTTTTGGCGACTGGCGAGGTGTCCTGTAGCATATGTTGTCCTGTGGCCTTCTCCACGCCCGTGTCCTCGTGCTTGACCTGCTCCACAACAATCTATGCGGAGCATTGCGTCTGGGTGTTTCCTTCGCTGGTCTCTACATGGGGTTCCTCTATTGAGGTCGCGCCTACTGGGTCAGGGGGGAAAGAATCTTGGAGGGAGGAAAGGAGCTGAAGGAGGGTCGTGACCTTTCCATCTGTGATCTGCAGACGAAATTGGAGGTCCTCCACCCCCTGACGGAGTTCGAAGACCAGACCAAAGAGAATAGTAAAACTTTTTTTCAGCTGCATGTCAAAGAAGGAGTCTGAAGACGGGTTCACGTTGTTTCGAGCCCTTCGAAAAGGAGGTGGTGCCCCCATGGGCAGCCTTGAGGAGCCAGCTACTGGTGCGTGGGAAGGCTCGAAAGTTCTAGAAATTGGAGGGACGGGAAGGTATCGCGAAGAAGAGCCCGAGGAGTTGTCAATGATGGCTAAGCAATCAAACTGGGAGACAGGCGAGGTGGAGGAGGCAAGAGGTGTTGGCTCAGGCTAGAGAGGCGGTGAGGAGATCGTGGAAGGTGAACCAGGGGGCGAGACAGAGGGCCGGGGCCGACGAGGATTCCATGGAGAGCCTCTTCGCGGCCTTCCCCTATGACGCGGCATGATTTGCGTCGAATGAATGCAGAAGAAGACCAAATGCACCAGGCGGAGGTAGAGAGCCTGGAGGTGGGCAGGGGCTATAATCACCATGAAGGTCCAGTTTGAACCAGGCCAGAGCAGTGGAGGGAGGAGCAAGTCGGTCCGCGAGCGAGGGCGAGGAGCTAACACAAACAACATAGCCATAGAGTAATTCGTAAAGGAGTCGGGTGCAGCAGAGTTAAAGCCGCTGCAATGACGTAAGGTCAAATTAATGCAGGTTCGGGGTGGCGGGCGATGGCACGAGCTCATCACATGGCTCCTTGCCTCGTTGGTCGACCCGTTCTTCCTCCTCGCGCCAGTTGGCTCGCACTAGCACCCCATCCGGGGGAATAACTATTTATTATTATTATTTATGATTATTATCATTTAATATTTATATATTTTGAATGTTACATCCTGTGCCTCAGCGGTGGCGGAGGTGGCTCCAAAGTAACCGACAGCAGACCCTGAAGCCTACGCGAATGACGGAGCTATTGATCTTCCACCTTGTGAAATGATCAACCTACACTATAAGGTTGAGCTAGTGCAAAACACTGATCACACACTAAAAAGTTCCTAACGAAAAATCAAGCAAACAAGTGACTGGCAGGAAGAACAGTTACGCCAATCGTCACTAGAGCAATTTACTGGTGCAGGTGTAACTCGAACATGAAAACACACTCTAGTTATACTATGAAAAGCATGATCCGAAGTCTGCCCTATGTATCGTGGTTATACCTCCATAGTCACCTGTGTAAGTCCCTAAAAACAGGAAACTAGGTTTCCAGCTCGTAGTCAGTCACCAGGTGGGTACAGTCGACAGTCGGGTTGATCGTAATGAGCAGGATAAAAAATTCTGAAGCCTTTCAAGGGAACTGAAGGAAAATGGTCTGGAAGACAACTCAGGATCTCGAACGAATTCGAGGTCCAAGAGGCTCCGTAGTCAAATGCGATCAATGTAATTCCGAAGAACGACCCTCAATATACGATCCCCATTATGCTTGGTCCGGCTTTGGAGGGGTTATCTCCTCTATCTTTCCTCATGCGACCTCGTGTTTAGCCCTTATGTTAAAGGGGGGTCTCAGTTGACTCTTACAAAACTAGACTCACACTCCCTATCATAGACTCTTATGTTTGTTTAAACGGCCTTGAAAAGTTTCCTCTCCACACCTATTTCAAGGCCCTAGAGCCTAAGCTACTTGGTGAACCCTACAAACAAAATTCTATTCGATTTTAAGTGTTAATCGTTGATTTTAATTGGATTGATTTACTCAAAAGGGTACGGACATGCAACTTATGGTGTTTACAAGAGATGAAAGAGAAGAGAAACTTTAGAGGATTCGTGCAAAAGAAAACTAGGTTCTTTAATTGAAAGAAATGGCTTTTAAATCTTTGTAAATGCAAACTTTTCGAAATAGTATTCCAAGATCCTATAATGCAAAAAGTTTCCTAGAATGTGCTTTTTGTTTTACAATGTAAATGCAAACTACTAAAATTTCAGGGAAATAGCAAAGAAGGAACTTTGAAAAAGAACTTTGTTCTTTTGTAATAAACAACCTATGCTATAACTACCAAACGAAAATGCATAACTAAATGCAATATTTTTTTATTTTTTGAATGCCTAGGAAAAAAAATCAAAAGTAAATGATCTTTTTCATTTTTCAAAGTATAAACGAGATAAAGAGAAATAAACCAAAGACTAACATAGACCCTAAACCACTACATGCGCAGGGATTCACTGGAACCCACGGAAGGATCTAATGCTTATAGGTTCACCCTAAACCTTCAAAGCAAACAAAAGAAAATGAAGAAATAACAGGGGTTCTTTACAAAGAGAAAGATCAATTGAATCTTTAACCCAACCAAACACAAATAACAAAGACCCTGAAGAGTTTCAAAAAGGCTTAAGAAGCACAAAGATTCTTTCCAGAAAAGGAAAAATCCCCTTTAAAAAAAAAAACTCCAAAACACAGAGATGCTTGTTGTACACAAGCATCCTACATATGTACGTGGGATATACAGAGGACAAAAAGAAAAAAGGTTTGGATAGGAAACTGGGCAGGGAAAGTTGGTAGGCACCTGGAAAGTGACCAGAGACCCTAACTGACTTAGTAAACTTGGAAAAATAAAAAAAGAAACTAAAAAAAAACAAATCAAACCAAAATCTCCCACTAAGACCCTAGAGAGACTCTCTAGTGGAGTCGCCAATTCTGCTACATGGAAAAATCCCTCTATATTGGGTCTAAGGTAAAGGCAGAGCGCTAATTCCCTTAAAAGGTCGTTCTATCCTTAAACTACCCCAAAACCAACTAAAATAAGTGATCAGAAAGAAAGGAAAGAGGATTAATTAGTGCACCTTTAGTCCTTGTGGTTGGTGTCGGCCTCTTTCGCTTGTTGACACCTCCTAAATTACTGGTCTCCTCCCAAAGTTAACCTGTAAAAGGTTAGGAATAAAATGCAACAACATATGTTATCTCTACTAATCACTTTAAAAGTTTAGACATAGATATAAATGCACAAATCAACAAAAGCATGTACACATAAGGTTTTGGGACAAGAATGAACTCTTTTATTCAATTTCAAGACAAAAAAGATTATACTTTTGTCGACAATCGTTGCACGAACCAAGTCCAGGATCCTTTGTCATGGCTCCAAGTGCATCAATCACACGTTAGCTATCAAAACCAACATATCACCTAGGGAAGGAGGAAGGATTTCATAAGGAGAAAGGGTTGGAGGGGAAGGTTAAGGCCAAAACTCAGAATAGGATGCAAATCTTGGGCTAAGAAGGGGAAGGGATTTTGGCAGAGTTTTCTTATTCTCTTGCTTGTCCTCTTGAATGAATCCCCAAGACCTCTTTTTATATGAGAAAAATATGGTTATTTGGTTTGGGGATGGGTTACAAGGGGTAAAATGGTTAGGAAACCCTCTATAGCCCGTAAACTCCGCCGAATTTCGTGCAATTTTATAGTTTTTGCAACTTTTGGAGGTAAACGTGGGCTAATTAACATGCAGCTTGCGTATGTACGCATGCTAATTAGCATGCATCTCACGTATGTACGCAGGCTAACTAGAATGAAACACGCGTGTGTATGCAAGCTATTAGTGCAGTGCAACAGGGTGCATACACTATCCAAAAAATGGTTTTTTAAGAAGAAGCCTCAGAAGTATTTTGGCAAAGTATGTAAATGGAAGGGCCAATGCCTTGTATGCACAGATAAGGAATTTTTGGAATATAACAGTAGAAGGGGGTCAGATGGTATGGAAAATTTGATTATTACCTTATCTACACTGAGAAGTTTGTAAGGAGTTGCGAGGTTGTAATCAGAGTTTACTGTCGAAGAGATGGGTTTTCAGGCCCGTGAGCAGTCTCTCTGGGTGAGAAACTGGTTGTTGAGAAGTGGGTTGGCATACTTGTGAGCATACTTTCTAGTTGAGATTTTTGTTGAGATTTGTTCCCTTGTGTGTTGAGCATTAGTCACAGGGATTAGATACTTCATGTCCAACATGTTGTTGGTAACCTTGGAAGGGAAGTGGGGCAATCGAAGGACTGCTGAGCAGAGAAGGGGCACACTTCCTTGGGTGTGATAGGTGTGTGGGGAATGAGGGACTGTGGGCTAGTTGCAGCAGCAGGCACTTAGGACTGAGCAATTCTATTGAGGATCAGAGATTAGCTTGTCGCTAGGAACCTTTTTTCCCTGGTGGTGTTAAGCCCCAGCTTGGGGGTGACCTGTTGTTGAAAGATTATGAGCAACAAAGTTTATGGCTGGGAGGAACGTCTGAGTTATGCACGCAGTTTGTGACTTCCATAAAAGATAAGTGTTCTTTATGTGTTGTCTTGTTTACTGTGTGCTTATTTATGATTGTTTAACATGGTTAATTCTTGTATGTTGTCACATATAAGTAGTTGTTGTTATTACTTTGTATTATGTTGCTTGTGCATGTAATTATGGTGCTTATAGCTTGTATTTTTAGACGTGCCTAAGTATGACAATAATTTTTATTTTTCTTGTTAAGTTATCTTTTGATATTGGTCATGAGTCTCCGATGCAATTGAATGGTTGGGTGCATGGGAATTTAGCCCGTGTGCACATGAGGTTGGAATTCGTGTGTGTGTTCAGGGAAATAAATTATGCGCACATGGAAATCTAAACTGGTGTGTGACGTCAAGGTGGTTGTGTGCACGGTTGTGTTATGTAATCAGTATGTTGGTGTGCGCAATTGTTTGATTTCTTCCACTGCTTAAAGTTATGTTAAAAAGAGTAAGTTAGTGTGTGCATCTCAGTTTGAGGTTGAGCGCACTTCTTCAATTGATACTGCACAAACTTGTGTTTAGTGTGGAATCTGCGTAGTGGATTTTTAGAGTAGCATTGCTCAGTAGTATGTTGGGGACGTTACATATTGGTATCAAAGCAATCTCAAAGTGTTTTGTAGTAGCATGGCCCAACCTGGGTGGTTGGGAATGTTACACATTGGTATCAAAGCAATCTTAGAGCATTTTGTAGTAGCATGGCCCAACCTATGAGGCAAGGGATGTTACATGGATGGTTAGGGGATTTTGATCACTTGACTTAGAATTTCTTCCTCTATTGTGGGGATTTCCTATGTTTATTCCAGTGTTTGTTCAGGGTTTGATAGAGTTGCATACCTATTGTTGTTTTTCGCTAAACCACCACCTCCCCCTCTTGACTTGGTGGGAGGAGTTGTTGATGTACCAGGGACGTCCTGAGAAGAGGATTTTTCCGGGGGTTGCTAGGTTCCCTGCTTATCAAATCCCTTTTTTTTTTCTTTTGAGCATGCCATTATTCCTGATCTACGAGATGAGGTTGGCTCAACTAGATTTTGGGGAAACTTTTTGCAAAGTGTCCATACTCGTGATAGGCCTTACATTTAAATGGGAGTTACTCATAGTCCACTTACTAAATATAGGTAGAATTATCCATTGTTAGCTAAATAGATTATGGTAAACCCTTCTCGAGATCCACCTCCACGCAAATGTGTGTGCAGGCTTGGAGGCCCTATCACGGTTCATCTTGATCATTGTATCTTCCTAGGGTATTTTCGATGTTGTGAATGGTCTCATCATTCCAACAATGCAAGGGGAGGAAAGGGAGATGAACCCAGAACTAAACTACAAAAGAAATGTCATTCTCAGGGATGAAATCATGAGTCCAACGATTAAAATACATACCTCAAGAGCCCATGAAATAAGGCCCACTTCTGAAGATTACCCGACTAGACTTATGCTCAAACAAAAAAGCAAATAAACCCTTACCACATAAGGAGGACGAGATCTGCCCTTGGATGAGGGGTTTCCAATCCTTGTCAATCCAGATAGCCATGGCTCGTGGGATGGTTAGATCCTAGTGAATTGTACAATGATTATGTTCTCATTAAATCTTAGAGTAAGGTTTCTTAAGGATGTCGCATGAACGAAGACCTTTGAAAGTCCAGTTTCTGGACAAATCGTGAGGGGGGTGCCTTACCATTTTTTGGATGGTAGAAACCAGGGCTCGAAATGTGTCTATGTTAAACTAGGTGGGGGGAGGAAGAGGGGGAGGATCCCTTCCACCAGGAGCTAATGCCATTGGGAGAAACTAGGGTTCAAAAATCAGGCATGTGAAGTTGCAGAGTGAAAAAACCTTCACCTTATCTTGGAGAATTGGTGTCTTTTAAAAATACATAAGTCAATAAATAAGTTAATATTAAGGACTTGTATGAGGTTTTATCGTTTAATAAATTGAAGAAGTGTGACTTAAAAAAATTGTGATAGTTGCATCAATGTGACTTTTTCACATATGTTTTAAAGGTGCATTTAATGAAAAGGGTATTCAAAGTCCAAAAAAAGGATATACACGTTATTTTATAAAAGTAAAAAGGTTTTCAGCTGAGTAAATTAAGAGGTACACTATGAATCTTACTCATGTTTCAACTAGTGGGATGTTAAGAAATTACCAAGAGATATAAAGGGGTATTTGAAGCTACTAAAAGAAAAGAAAAAAAGTTTTAAAAATGGATTTTAATAAAAATAAGGAAGGAATTTATTTCTACAAAGGTCTCCCAACCTCGTGCTTCAGTTTATTAACATTCAAAGGGAGTATTAAAAAAAAAGATTAACATCATTATTGGTGTGAACCATAATGAAAATTACATCAATGTCAACTTCACTAATCAATTATTAATTCTAGAGCCAAGTATAATTGAAAAGAGAGGTACTTTTGGTGATGAATATGAAATTAAGGACTTACAAGTAACAATTGATGGTTATAAATGCATATCCCAATTCAATGTTACCACTTGGTTTATATAATAGGTTGACATAATTCTCGGTTCAATCTAGCTAGCAACACAGGTTTCTTCATCTTAAACATGGAGGATTTTTTTTTAACATTCTACTAGAAGAAGACGAAGATAACATTGCAGGACATTACAATGAAGCTATGCTCAGAAGTGCCCTCATTAGAATACCTTAAAGATATTGCAAAGATCATCCTTCAAGATAATCAAAAGTCAGTACAAAATATGTCAAATGAAGTTGAAAAAGTTATCGTTGATAAAGATGAAGAAATTTCTTTCCTTAAGAATCATAGCCAAACTTGATCACACAGATTAAGGAGTTAAAAGGTGAAAATAAGTCACAACAAAAAACAATAAAGCAACTTACCACCAAGGAATCACTAATTGATAAAGAAACAATGGTTGACCTCATTGAAATAAAGGGCAAAACCTTTTAAAAGGGGTAAACATTGTAATGAACATAAATATATAAACTTCAATAAATAATAATAACAAAATTCAATAATAAGTAATAATAAATGAAAGGACAAATCGTATCTAAAAGACATGACCTATTGACCATTGTGACTAGTCAATGTTATAAGTACAACATCACATGACATTGTATCATCATCATCTCCCATATTGTATTTAATATAATATTTTAATCCATATGGATTCTTTTATGTTATCCCATTTAGGCGTTGTCTAACTGTTCTACGACATGGCTTTTTTCGTCGGAATCCAACGATATAAATTTGCATGAAATCACTATTTTTTGTTGTTTAAAATCCATTTATGAAGGCAGAAATGGATTCAACATGCTGAGAAACCCTTGGGGTACTCAGATTATACAGAAATAATCACTCAAATATGTAGATCTAACAATTTATCACCAGATTTCGGGCAAATGTCCCTGGAAAATATCGTTGGAAAAGAGTCATTTGGTAGAACTTTTAGACAATGGCATCCCATTTATTTTGGATATTTAGTGTATGAACCAAATTGTTATGACATATTCAAGAAATGAACTTCGTTCATTTTAGACAACTACACTCACCTGCATTTTGGGTTGGTGCAAGAGATATTGGCCCAATAGACCCTACAACATGTGGAGCAACAGGACTAGGATTTTCCATCCATCCTGTAATATAATTGGCAGGAGCACTGGTAGGTTGGAATTGCTAAAATCAAATGGAAGAAGAGAATGTATTACTATCAATTTATGAAAACAAGACAATACAAACAAATGAATTTGTTGAAATCATTGGTGCAACCCTGTCACAAAGATATATACAAGTTGATGTTTCAAACTATGGAGTAAAAGGAGGAAATGCTAATCCTTTTGGGTCTGTGCCCATATGTGGGTTTGTTGAAGGCATCGGTGCTATGCAACCATTTGAAGGTGTACATGTATGATCGACAAATAGGGTTTTTATATCGGGATTAAGTCGAGGATCCTTACAAAGCTAATGTTGGCAATTGATATTGGATATAAATAAGCCAAAAATAGACTATATAATATTAGTATCAATGTTAAATCTCTTATTCCCATAAGACTGCATAGAGAGTTTAGATTGTAACATAACAAAATTTGCCAAAATTGTTTGCGTGATTAATAATTATTTATTTGAATTTTCTAAAGCCTATAGTAAATGTTTGTACAAACATTCTTCTTAGCTAGAAGTCACCATGAACTATTCACTATGAAAAAACATGCTACCTTTGATTTATTAGAGTTTGGATCCTAGCAACTTTGAGGGCGGGAAATTGGAGCTTGTCATGGAATGTAGGATTGGCTTCCAATAATTTCTTGAGAGTCCAAAAGAAAAGTATTCCTCGCTGATTTTGCATCCCCATATTTAGATAGTTGTGCATTTTCCCTACACATGCCAAACCCAAGATATGAATAAACCCATTTTGAGTTCACCACAACAATAAGTTTTTTTTTTTTGAGAAGTTGCATGTAGTTGTACATGGGAAGAAGTTGAGTGATTTGTTTACATAGGTCTTCATTGAATGAAGAAAATAGCTTAAGATACTTCACCAACATATCCATGACATTCTCTCGATCTTTCCTGCAAATAATCAAATGATAATGCTTGGTTTTGAACATACCATTGATGAAATAATCTTAACCATCTGTGCATTTTGATCAGAAAATACATTATTAAGAAAGGAAGGAGACACTTACTTGTCTAGAACTTCCACACATTTTTGTTTATTGATCTCAAAGAAGAGCTTCATAGAATAACATTTGTCTCCCTCACAAAGATGAGATATGTATGTTCAAACCCTATTTGTGTTCCCTACTCCCTGCTTATCCGCTAAAAGTTAATCTTGCAGGTGTAAACTAAAAGAAAATAGAGTGTTGTGTGTGTTGGGATGCAAAAGGAAAATACATAGTTTGTATTTGTCCTCCTTCTCCTTCTATGATGGAATTCTGAAAAATGAAAATAGAAATGCGTATGACTAGGGAAAATACATAGTAGACCTAATGAGAGATTGCCACGATATCATGTAAACAACAACAGAAAATCAACACTCCACAACACACTTAGTTCAATGTGCATTCACCACATCATTCAGTACACACTGAATGCAAAATACAATCGAGCTCTACCACGATGAAGTCCTAACGCTACCACAGTTACTGGCCCAATGCCCAAGGATGATGTCACCATCCGACCAGTCAATCACAACACTGAAAAATAAATAATTTCAAAACTCAAATCAATACCATAATTCTTAACCTTTGTCAAACATTAGCCCCTCGTTTGTATTTTCCTCTTGTATGGCCTACTTAGTACGTTGAAGCCACCACATTATGTCTCTATAATGACATAATAAAATAAGGACATAGAGAAGTCAGTAAAGGAAGCTAGAAAGATAGACATGAATTTGGATAATAAGATTGGGTATTGTAGAGAGGGGGGGAGTCGAGAATTCAATGAAGAGAATAAATAAGAAGATATACAATAAAGTTACTTTACTAGTCTAGTTAGTAAAGATAGTTAGTCTAGCTAGTGATTATGTTAGAGTTATATAGTAGACCAATAATAGGTTGACCAAGGGATAAAGAAGAAAGCCAAGAACTCTATGCTTTATTTTTTAATAAAATGATTTTCATTTTTATTTTTTATTTTTTATAAGTAAGTGGTTTTATATATTAGGGCCTTCAAGAAACCAGACCATAGTTACAAAATTTGATATCATTTGGATTGTAGTTACTGAACTGCCCCAAAAGGGAGAAACCAGTTCAGCCAACCGGGTCAGTTTAGCATCTGAGAGCCTACCAGTCTTAAAAAACAAAGCTGAGCTGACTAAATTGTAACTAGAGGAAAAGCTATTAAAAAAGAAAAGATCCCTTGAGGGGTTAGACACCTGGCAAGTAACCTGGTAAGTAACCTGGCCACGGCTCCTCCTCAACAGGTGTCCCTCTGTTTGCCAAATGCATGTCATCGTCCACGGTGCACTCGTCCCTGTTGGCAGCTGTCATGGCGTCTCCCGACGGAGTGTGCACCTGCTGACCTGTGGCTGTGACCACTTCCATGTCCTCCTGTTGGACCTGCTCCGCAATGACCTCTGCTACACTCTGCGTCCTGACATTTCTGTCGTCGCCTGCTGAGGAGGGTGCTCCTTCTAAAGCCGCGCCTGCTGGGTAGGAGGGAGAGGCGTCTTGAAAGGTAGAAAGGCGCTGGAGGAGGGTCGAGATTCTTCCGTCCATAAGCTGCATCCTAAATTGGAGATCCTCCATTCCCTGACAGAGTTCGAAGACCAAGTCGTAGAGGATGGTGAAACTCTCTTTTAGCTACAGATCCGGCTTGGAGTCAGAAGACTTCGACGCATTGTTTCGGTCGGCCCGAACAGGAGATGGGACCCCCATGGGCGACTTTGAAGAATCAGCAACCGGCGCGAGGGGAGGATTGAAAGTTCTGGAGGTTGAAGGAGCGACAAGGTGGCACAGAGAAGAGCCCAGCAAGGTTTCAATTATGGCTAAGCACTCAAAGCGGGAGATAGGCGAGGTGGAGGAATTGAGAGGTGCTAACTCAGGCAGCAAGAGCGGCGAGGAAAGAGTTGAGGGCGAACCAGGAGGAGAAGTTGATGCACGAGGCCGAGGAGGATGCTAAGGAGAGCCCCTTTGTGGTCTTCCTCGTTGTCGCGGCATGATTTGGCAGTGTAAATGGATTTGGTGTTCCAGGCCAATGTGGAGAGCCTGGAGAAGGCCGGGAGTCGTGAGCACCATGAACGTGCAAGCAAAACTAGGCCAGGGCAGCGGAGGCGCGCTGGAGTCGGTTCTCAGGAGAGGGAGAGTATCACAAGTAGACAGAGAAGCCATAGCACCATGCGTAATGGAGGTCGGGTGAACACAAATTAATGCCACTGCAAACGACGTGAAAGCCCGTTAATGCTAGGTAGAGTCGGCGACAGTTGGCACGAGAAGGTCACATGGCTCGCTGCCTTGCTGGCTCCTCCGCTCTCCCTCTGTACGCCAGGTGGTCGACACTATCACCCCATCCGGGGGAAAAGGTATGCGGGCTTGGCCCAATTAAGCTTTGTTCTGCGACTAGACCATGTCCTTGCTCGGGTTTGAGCACAAGACCTGACCTTCGTTGCAAGAACGACTTTACCATCCAGCCGCCTCCGCCGATCTTCATTTTTATTAATATAAAATAAATACATGCATTTTATAAAAAATAAAAAAAAATGGTAGTGGGTATGGCCTCCATAAACTTATAACCAATAATCAAAGTATAGATCAACCACTCAAAATGTTGCCACATGGGATAAAAAAAAATAAGTGTTTTCCATTATAGTTGCATATATTGACCTAAATATTTAAAGAATCCCCATCCATTAGTTGTGAACTTAAGATAGGCCCAAGTCGATTCCCATCCATTGTTTCTCTGCTCAAGCTTTGCATGTCGCTCTAATTAAGAAATGGTTATAGATACAGTTTAATTTATCAATTAGATGAACATTGGTTGGGGGCTAGTTGTTGCATTACTCTTGATGTCAATGAACATGACCAACTTTGTGTTAGGGGTGCCCATCAATAGTGCTTCAGTACTAGGTTGAGCGGGTTGGAGAATGAGCAACATGGGGTTTTGTACTCATGGTACAAGGAGTCCCAACCTAGAAAACTAACATCTAGCATAACTATGCCACTTCCATCTCCATCTCAACAACTTGCATCTGGATTTGGGAATACAATGGGGCACAAATTAGGGTATCATCATGCTAGGTAAACAAATTGTAGTGTCATATATTCTTAAACATGCATTCATTTCTCGTTTTCTAAACATCAATATAGATCCAACTTAACCTTATCTATTAAGCATTGGGAAGGATCCAAAAGAAATCAACACATAAACCTCTAGGTGTTTAAAAGATCCAAGGTTCATATGGAACTATGTTTCTTTTATTATTTTTGATAATTTTTACATTGTGATAGTTAAGGAAAGCCCCCTTTTTTTAATAGTGCAAATTTTAATATTTTTTCATTTTGATTTATAAACATTACACATCTCATCTATATTAGACAATATAATGCATCCCACTTCTTCCAATATAATAATAAAACATATCAATTTTAATTGCGATAATACATTAAACTCAAATTTCAAATTTGTAATCTATAATTTATCTACATTTAAGATTATATAAAAGTCTACTTATATCTAACAATTTATCTTAAAACGTAAGATAATAGTTTTTTGTAATAACAATTGATTAAAAAAACTACATAACATAAAGTGTTAAACAAAACACCATACCTCATTAATGTCACATCTCAACAATAAAACATAATCCAGATTGTAACTATTCAACTTCTACTTACATTTAAACATTTACAAACCTAACACAAAAATCTAGAGCAAGACACCATACTTCACTAATGTCATATCTCAACCAATAAACATAGTCCAAATTGTCTCATTTTAGCTTCGACTTTTAGCCATAATTTCTACTTTTAGCCATTTACCAAACCTGATGTACACATTGAACAACCATATTAAAATATCTAGTCAACTATATCACTTTCCCCACTTACAACCCACTCCTATTCTAAGCTTAGCATGGTGGGAATAAAGTATGATTTGATATGATACATCCCTTCCCTCTACGGAAAATGGAGTTGTATAATATATGATAGAATAATCATATACAAAGACGTGCAACAGCCTAGGTACCACCTAACCTAGTGCTACCTTGTAGAATTTGTCTATACATAACCAACCTCCATATGGGAAGCAACAAACTTACAAATTGAAAATTAGAAAGCCGTGCATCAAGGTTTGTTAACCCATCATGCCAACCACTTTTAGTTATATATTCATACATCACATGATGAATTTTTTGTTGGACGGTGTGAATCAAACACAAAAAGTATTTTAGACTTTAATTTTGATCAAGGACATTTGTACCCATGTTTATGGGTATAGAGCTTTCATAGACTATAGAAAGCTCCTTTTTATGGAAAGATTTGCAAGTGGACCACTATAATTAAACAAGATTTTAGTGAAATCTATTCTTGCCATTTCAATGTATTTATTCCATTTTTTTTTAGGGGTGTTACAAAAGATATTTTCAATGTATTTATTTCATTTTTTTTTTAAGGGGTGTGACAAAAATATTAATATAATTATATTTCGAAATCAACTCCTTTTTTATTAGTTTGATTCGAAATACAGTCTGAGTGGGTCTATTGGTTAAGAACATGTGTTTCCTCTTAAGAGGTTACAGGGTCAAATCCAGAAGGGGTTAGGGTATATATACCTTCGTAGGCTTTACCAGTCAAATCGTTGGACGAAGGGGGGTCCCTTGTCCCACAAACAATGGGGTCTCATACACCAATTTGGTGTGTTGGCTTGGTCGTGACCTTAAAAATAGATTATTATTATTATGTTAGTTTTATGGAAAAGTTAAAATGAATTAGATTTTTTATATCGAAATAAAAGTAAGTATGAATGCAATATTGGTGATAGAGACTCCAATGGTGCCAAAACAGGACATTTGTTGAACCAATATCACAAGGAAGATCATAAGAATGCGATTTTTCATAGGGAACTTCTTGAATTAGAAGACTAATGTATGGAGTTTTGTAAAACAATCACATTTAATGTGACTTTTGAGAGAGAAATAAACAATTAATTAACCATTACATGTATATCAAGAGAAATAAAGGGGCAAATGGCAAAAGTGAGAGAATTTGATCCTCAATACGAGAATCAAAAAATTCTTTCATTTTGTAGTTTTTAATTTTTTTCCCATGAAATATACTTTTCGAGGAAACTCGTCAGGCTCTCCCCTCAATTCGAGGATGCTACCCAAGATAAACCAAATTATATATAAGCTCGAAGTTTTGTCAACACAAGGCTCAAGGCTATTACAACAATATGCTCGTTAAGAGCTCAACATGTCACTTGCATGAATTGAACATAGGTGGGAAGGATAACACTCATTCTCACCATTGCTGACCACTACTTGAGCTAGACCCAATTGACATATGGTATTTGACATATAAATCAACAATTAATCTTTTAGATGTAGTTATTGACATAAAGCAAAAGAAAGCAAGGGAAAAAGTGTAGAAATGGGAGAATTCGATCCTCAAGTGTGACTTTTTTTAATCAAGTTTTTGCATTGAGGGTCGCTTTACAGTCTAGTGTGACATAGATGCGGTAACATAAAGTGGGTAATGTTGGCACAGTCAATTAAAAAAATCATTTAATATAAAATACAAATCAATATAATGTAGGCTCACAATTAGAAGCAACTTAGATCCATCTCAACTTCTGATCTATCAAGCATGAAAAGAGAACAAATTCCTTGACATGCTAATTTTTTTGGGTGCAAAACTTGATGAAAGCTCTGCACTTCAAGTGATTTGATCCCTCTCGATGCTTCGATGCTTGAATGATCCAGAGTTAAGATGAATCTAGGCTCATGTAAATCATTTAAGCTGAGATATGATATGTGATAAATATATTAAAAATTAATCATTTAGATGTATAGGCATGGACATATCTCAAGAGGAAGAAAGGGGAAAGGAGCACAAATGATGGGATTTGATGCTCAACCACAACTTTTTTCAATTGAAGGACTTCTTTTACCAAGTTTTGTAAATCAATGAAGTTGGGTTGTGGCCTCTCACATATAATCAACAATTAATTATTTAGATCTAGACATCGACATACACACTTGTATTTTTTGGTTTGGTTTTCAATTTTTCACCCCAACAAACTTAGAGTCAAGTATGATATTCAATTTTGAACTATTTATCAATCTCTATATCTAATTATGACTATGAACGATGAACCCTTTTGTTTGACTTTTTTTTAAAGATGAAAAAATACTTCTATTATTTATAGTAAGGTGAAAATACAACATGAGGCTAGGAGACCTGCCAAAAAGGAAACCAAGTCTCATTTAGCCTATTAATCATAAAGAGTATATCGGTTTATCAAAAGGAACATGCCAGTGATCAACATACTATTAGAAATAACATCAATTTATAACAAAAAAGCTAAGTGCCTATCATATCCTTGAGAATACTAGTCACGATATGCAGCCAAAAAAAAAACATGAAGGCTAACCTAAGTCAATGACTTATTTTGTTGTTTATTGTGCTTTGGAGTGAACCATGTCAAGATTGTAAAGTTTTTCCATAACGTTGTCTAAACTAAACTTATGCCCATCGTTAGGGAGAACCAAACAGTAAAAATATATGAAATATGTGTTTGCATCTCCTTGCCTAAGATCTTGAAAGTTAACACACTTACTCTCTTTCTCCTTTTTCTTTATGATGTCTTTCCACTTAACCCATTGGATGGGCACTGATTAAGGCTCTAGTAAAACCAATTATCATGCTTTTTAAAATTTGGTTGAATGGACAACTTTCCTTCCTAAGTTTGAGTTGTCCAATTCATGTTGCCTCTTCATCCTCTCTCTGAACATTTTAGTGGAAATACCCTATGTATGAGGGATTAGCTACTTGTGCATGATTCGAGTCGATGTCTACACCAATCCCTTGAAATGGAGGTGCTAGGACCTTTGTCAATGATCACTCTATGTCCTTTTTGGAGTTGACTCTTAGGGATTCATTAGATAATGGTTTTAGTCTTCTTTTTTTTCTTCGAAGACCTCAGCCTTTGTATAAACTTCTATTGCCCTATTTATAGACAAGCTCTACACCTAAAAGCCATATTTTCATAATTCAATTTCTCTTACATCTAAAATCACTTAAAATCACAATGCATTACAACTCACTAATCTGGTAAACCTAGTCTCAAATCCAACATCACATAGATTTAAATAATGACTCCCTTCTTATTAAAAACTAGTTTTTTCTACACTCTAGTCAAGTCTTACACAAATTTAACTTTCTTTACACTCAAGTCCAACATTAGATAGGGGGGACTCATGCTCTTCAAGCATCAGGTGTTTCATTATTTGAAAATGAAGACAAGCTATTATGGATAGGGGGTGACTCATCAAGGTCTCCATCGACAAAGAATGTTTATGTGGCCTTAATCTCTACACTAAACTTGCCGACTCTCACAGGTTGGCGAAAAAGCTTGTGGAAGTGGGATTTACAATAGAAAATTAAGCTCTTTTTGTGGCTGGCAGCGGAGAACAAAATTCTGACTTGGAAAAATTTACAACATAGAGGATGGATGGGCCCTGGTCGTTGCTAGTTATGCAAAGAAAATAATGAAGATAATGAACACATGTTCATTCATTGTTCTTTTACCAAACTTATCTGGCTGAAAATTAAATCCATCAAAAAGTTCAATCAGGATTGGGGTGGGATTGATTTAGATGATTGTCTATCAAATTGGACTAAGAATAACATTGTTTCATCTAGTCTTGCTCCCCATATCTGTTGGTTTATATGGTTAGAAAGGAATGAAACTATCTTTGAAGGAAAAGAGCCTTTAGTTCATTCAGTTGTTATCATGACTCTTGGATCCCTACATAATCCCGTGGATAAAAATATTACTTCTTCTTTACGATCCTGCATGATAGATCATCTTCTTGAGTATCCAGTGACCTGTTTTGATGGAGCAACCCAGATAAATGGACAATGCAGTGGCGCTTGGGGTATCATTAAACTTTTTGCATCAACAATTTATAAATGGTACTTGAACTGTGGAGTTGGAACTAATTCAAAGGCAAAACTAATGGGAGTATGGGCAACACTTTTTATAGAAAATCTTTTGTCTATTCACAAGCTTCAGATTCTGGGAGGTTCCAAGGTAATTATAGACTAGTTAAATGACAAAAGTGATCTACGTGTTAGCTCCATAGAAGGTTGGAAACAAAGAATCAGAATGTTAAGAAGAAATTTTCAGCCACCAAATTTTTTCACATTTATCGTGATTTCAACAAGGAAGCAGATGGGCTATCTAAGAAAGCATTATTGGAACCAAAAGGATATATCTCGCTCCACTCGTGGTCTGGAGGCTTGGAGGGTCAACGTCGCCTTATCAACATCTATTAGCAGTCCCCTTATTATTCCTCCATTTTTGGAAAGTATATCTCAGTTTTGAGTTTCGAGTCAGGATATATTTATGATTACTTTTTTTAGACTGTGTTGGTTATTGATCTTAAACTTCTTGTTTTGTTTGCAAGTTAGAAGAGTATTGGTCCTTTATGGAGCTCTATTTTGGATGTATTTGAATGTATTTTTCAGACTATCCAGCTTTGTGGTTAGCTATATGCCAAGACACTAAAGGCTGATATAGACTTTGCAAATGTAATAATTATATTTTCTTAATATAATTATGCTAAATTAAATAAATTAAGTCATAAATAATGACTCATTTTTAATTAACTAACATTAAATAGATTAAGTCATAAATAATTACTCATTTTTAATTAACTAACCTCTTCTTATCATGGTCCAGCATTAGATAGATTTAGTCATAAGTAATGACTCATTTTTAATTAACTAACTTTTTTTTTTTTTTTTGTCAAAATCACCCGGGGATCGCACCCGGCCTGAGCCACACCAACCCTTAACATGGTTGGATTTTTTGTCCCCACAGGTTTCGAACCGATGACTTTAACATCACGGAGTGGCTTAACAACACACTCCGTCACCGACTGTCTTACACCTCGGGGACATTAACTAACTTCTTCTTATCATGATGAAGCTAATACATTTAACATGATAGGATTTATTGGTTCAATAAACTTTTACTCAAGTCAAATATTACATAACTTTAAAAATAAGTAATGATTACTTTCTTATCGTTATTTCACAACCTTGGTAAAATTTAAACCCTGATGGAACTATATTAACTACCCGCTTTTACCCACCCCGAAAATCATGGTTAATTAAATAATTAACAATCTACCGTTTGTATCTCCCTCTTTCTAAAATACCTACATTGGAAAATCTCACACTACAAACGCCTTTCACTGGAAGAAAAAATATATAAAAACAAATAAGATATTTTATATTATTAAAATAATATTTTTTTATTTCTGCGCAAGTTTCCACCTACCATCGTGTCGCAGACTCCACTGCTTTGGCGCCGGACTCCAACCATAATTAACTTTTGAAAATTCAAAATCTTAGCTCCGCCGTTACGGGCTCCACGTGTTCTCCGTCTGTCCGTTAGACCAAACAAAACTCCACTTTTCCCGGACGGCGAGATATTATTCGTTACCGCGAAATAAATTCCGACGCCGCTTGCCCCGGGGCGTGCACGTACCCTCGAACCGACATACCGAGGCTAAACCGGCTTCAACAAGTTTTGTAACCGTATTCACTGCGGTAAAAAGGAGGAACTCGACGGATTCAAAATCTCTCGTTAAACTGTAATCGATTTTTTACTCCAAATCCGCCGGCAAGAGCAAGGTGAAAGGGATTCGCGTGACAGTGAAGGGATTGGGATTGGTGCAAGCGGAGGTCGAAAGACGTTTAAAGATCGGTGAGGGAGGGAGATACCTGGATCGGGATCGGCAGAGGGAGAGAGCACTGCCGGATTGTTGCACAGACGGGAGAGAGACCCGCTTGCAATATTTTTTTCAAGAGCGTCGAGTCCGTTGGCCAGGGAAATCCGGCGACGGAGAGGCTTTTCTTGATTTTCTTGTATTTCTGATTGAATTTCGACGGTGCGAAATGCATGGGAGAGTTTTCTGGTAAAAGTTTAGTTATTTTATGAGGGAAAATATAGGCGTGGGACCCCGGATGGCTTCCTGGGAAAAAAATTGAGTTTGAAAAGGTCACGGGAAGGGCTTTTTCTTCTTCGCTGACGGCTCCGAGCAGGACTTGGCTGAAATTGCGGGGAAATTTGGACCGGTAAGGATCTTTTACTTGTAATTTTCCGTTTAAAGGTTGCTTAATTCTCCAGATCGCTTTGCGAAAGGGCTTTCTGCGTTCATTGCGCTTTGTCCTGGCTGTTTATTCGCAGACGTTGCGGTATTTTTGCGTATTTCGGCTATTTTTTGTATTTTTAGCTTGAAATTTGCCGTTAAATATCAGGCTTAGTTGCTTATTTCTGGTAGTTTTTGTTTCTGCTTGAAAATTCCGTTAAATGCTAGGTTTAGATGCGTAATTCTCAGGATCGCTTTGTCAAATGGCTTTCTGCTTTAAATTTACCTCGTTTTCGCTATTTCTTGCAGGCCTTATGGTAGCTTGAGTTCTTTAGATTGAGGGCAGATGCGCTCTGCGTTCGTCCTTTAGAAAAGCATCAAAGGAACCTGTGAAGAGGTTTTTTAATTTTGTTGCGGGAGAATGACGTCGACATTAAGCTACAGAGGTCACGAGGCTCCGTCTAACAGCGATGAATACTCGCCGAAGCCAGAAAAACCGTGGTCTATTATCAGGCCAGTCGATTATCTGCTCAGGGAGCAGCGGCTTCTCTTTATTTTTATAGGAATCGCTATTGCATCGATGTTCTTTATCCTTCAGCCTGGTTTTTTTGCATCTAATGTTGATGAAAATGCAAGGTTTGTGCCCGACCAGCATCACCGGGTCGTTTATGAGACTCCTCTTTCTCGGGTTGCTCAGTATCATTCGGGTTCGATGGTGAATTCGGGGGCTAAAGTGCCCCTAGGTTTGAAGAGGAAGTCCCTGCGAGTTGTCGTGACGGGTGGAGCTGGCTTTGTTGGCAGTCACCTGGTTGACAGGCTCATGGCGAGAGGCGACAGTGTTATTGTTGTCGATAATTTCTTTACAGGAAGGAAGGAAAATGTTTTGCATCATTTCGGCAATCCGAGATTTGAACTGATACGTCATGATGTTGTTGAGCCCTTATTATTGGAGGTCGATCAGATCTACCATTTGGCATGCCCTGCCTCCCCTGTGCATTACAAACACAATCCTGTGAAGACTATCATATCCTTTACTMATCGAAATACGAAACGAATCTTATGCATTGTATGGAAATTTATGTAGATCTAAATAATTTTTCACAATGGAGGTTTTTRTTGAGTATTTGTTTGGATAAAACTSTTCTGTTTTGGTTTTAATCCTTAACTCGATCTTTACAAAACTAATGTTGTGGGAACCTTGAACATGCTCGGACTTGCCAAGCGTGTTGGGGCACGCTTTTTGCTTACAAGTACCAGTGAGGTTTATGGAGATCCTCTTGAACATCCTCAAACTGAAGCATACTGGGGCAATGTTAATCCTATCGGTGAGTTTCTTGTGGGATTTACCTTTGATGAAGTCATTCACTATGTTTTATTTTCAATTCCTGTTCAATGTTTGTCTTGTTGAGATCTAAAAGAATTGTCATTGTCATGGTGACTTTCAGGAGTCCGCAGTTGCTATGATGAGGGTAAGAGAACAGCCGAAACTCTGACCATGGACTATCACAGGGGAGCAAATGTTGAGGTTCGTTAATCTGAGTTTGACTTAATGTCTGTCTTAAATCTCAATATATTAAAACTTTTTCACATCACAGCTGCCAAGATACTTATTTGATATCGTGCTTTCAGGTTCGGATTGCTCGAATCTTCAATACATACGGTCCGCGAATGTGCCTTGATGATGGTCGGGTTGTAAGTAATTTCGTTGCTCAGGTAAATTACTGATTTACTTCCCAGGCTCTCAGGACTATGCTCTCATAACCTAGTAGTAGTTGTATGATGCATTGAATGCTGGGGTTATGTAAACTGGGTAATTGTAGACCATCTGATGATACTCCTTGAAGCAAAATCCAGAGCTACAGTATCCGTCTACTGGTACTTTGATCTTTCTTTTTAGCTTGGTTGCTATTCACAAGTGCCCTTCCACTTGGTGTGTTTGCCAAAGGCCCTAGAATTTTTTTATTGCAAGCCATAGTCCAATAAAGTTTAGTAATCCTTAAGCAGCTTGATAGGTAGGGAAAAATACTGAATAGAAACCAAAATATTTAAAGAGTAATCTTTGAGAGAATCCTTTTACCAGAAAGGTTTGTGAAGTAATAGTAATTCAGAGGGTAATTGAAAAACGTCTTGTAGGTCAGTCAGAAGAGGCCATAAATTTATGGAACTTTGGCAAGTATTTAGGTTTCTTCTCTTTGTAATACTGTACAGTCTTCTCCAACATGTTATCTTTATGTGTTACTGACAAACACTATTGCACTTAATGGTGCCTTTTGCTTAAGATGATTTTTTTATTTGATTTTGCTTTGTTATTCACCTAGTGCATTTGGTATGTCTTTTTGGTTTTGTGCTTTTGTTATTCGTTACTCCCTTTGTACTTAATCTTATCTTTGTATGGTGAGTTAATTTGGGTCTTATTCCTTTTTCTTGTCTAAGACAATTTTGATAAATTTCTTATTATTATATAGGCTTTGCGCAAGGAGCCTTTGACAGTTTATGGAGATGGGAAACAGACACGGAGTTTCCAGTATGTTTCTGATCTGGTAAGCTGAAAACTGCCAGCATAAAGTTTGGTGCATTGTTTATAACAGCAGGTTGTTGGAAGTAATAYGRTACTGTTTTATTTCACTTCTCAAATAACAAATTAACAACAAAGACTGCCTTGATTATCCTGAAGGTTGAAGGCCTTATGCGACTTATGGAGGGTGAACATGTTGGTCCYTTCAATCTTGGGAATCCTGGGGAATTTACRATGTTAGAACTAGCACAGGTAACTATCGAACCTTTCATACTTATTCAGGCTACTGGAAAGTTGTAGATTGTGCATGGCATGCCTGGTTATTACTCATTGAGCATGATATAGTTGAGAATGCAATGGGTTTGGTCTTCTGGTTAGGAGTGACTTTAGTTTGCTTAGCATTTTTCATCTTCAGGCCGATATAGACAATTCAGTTGTAGACGATCCGCCCTTACAATCGGTTTGTTGGCCAATGGGAAATCTACATTTCTCACTTATGGAATTTTTAATTTTATCTGTTTTCCTTATTGCCGCTTCATTGTATTGCAGGTTGTGAAGGAGGCAATAGATCCTAATGCAAAGATTGAGTTCAGACCAAACACAGAAGATGACCCACACAAGAGGAAACCTGATATTACTAAAGCAAAAGATTTACTTGGCTGGCAAGTGTCTCTAAGAAAGGGTCTTCCCCTGATGGTTGAGGATTTCCGTCGTCGTGTTTTTGGAGATGAGAAGGATGGGAGTATAAAGAACAAACATACTTCTCTGAATGACAGCTGAAATGTCAAAATTCCCTACACCCCAATAATGGGTGTCTAATTGCATAACGTGGCACTGTTGACATGCAAGGATGGATCTTGTGCACATGTGACAGTTAATGAGAGGCCCGTGTAGAGTTCTTTTAGGTTAGGTTTATTCATTCATTTTTGGCATTTCTCCTATCTCAGTTTCCATAGAATATATTTGCATGATTTATATTTTGAAGTTATGTAATAACATTTGGCTCTCAAAATTTTAATCAGTTAGAATCTTATTTGGCATTACAAATCTTTTTGTTAAAGTGCCTTATTTCTGGTAGGCATGAAGAGCAAACTCTTGAATTGAAGCAAATTGCATGTCAGTGATAAAAAATATTGAATCCCTTCCAATTTGTCTCACACACAACAACGTTAATTTTCCTAACAGATGAATAACCCTGGTGCCTGTTATCTTGATTTCCATATTTGTATGGACAGTATTGTCAATGTTTGAAGCACATGCAAGAAGCTTATGAACACCGGGGACTAGTTGCAGTGCTGGATGCAAAAACGATACCATATATTCATTGCTCATTGGCTTGATTGCTGCAGTTGCTAAGAATATTGTTTTCAGAGCTTTGACCAGGCTATGAAGTAGAACAGTCGCAGTTTCTTGGCCAGAAATCATTGTTAAATGGTTTGACAGAATTGTATTCATTTGAATGTTTAATGCAACTACTTTAAATTGAAATAAGCTGCCACCACATAAACAAAAACACAACCCAAATGAGGAATAGTGTATTTTAACTTCCATTCCCTTGCTAAACAGGGATATTGCATTCTCTACAAGAATCGTTTTTTTTCCTGTGTCTGGACATCTCTACTTTCAAGTGTTTTTCTTCTTTTGTGTCATTTATTATGTATATAAAGAGCAGTTGAAACAGGATGAAATATAGGAAAACATGTACACAGGGTTATGAGAAATTAGCAGGGTTGTGGGATTTGAGAGAGTTTTACTGTTACTTTCCACGTTATGAATCTTTACAACTAAGCTAGGGCGTAATTAACTTTAACATTTGCCTATTGTTATTTTAGGAACGGTGAATTGTTTTTTAATAAAGTAACAGAGTTGATATTTGTATTGTGAAAGAGAGGACGTCACAGATTTGATTTCTTTCTTCTTTGGAAGGTACAGTTTCAAATCAAGAGTGAGTGGGTAAGGTGTATTCGAATTCTTTCTTCTTTGGAGGGTACAGTTTCAATTTAAGAGGGTAAGGTGTGTGATTAAGTTGCCATGTGAAGTGGGTTCTTTGTTTCACAAATAAATACATCAAAATTTAACACTTAGTTTGATTGCGACTTCAAATTAGATTATTATTATATAAAATATTTTAGATTATTATTATATAAAATATTTCGCATTTCATTAGATTGTGACTTTAAATTAGAAACTTTGATAGCTAAAAACTGCGAGAAACTTCGATAGTTAAAAACTCGATAGCTAAAAACTGGGAGAAAAAGAAGACAAAATTAAACTGAAAGAGTAGAAAACTTGTAGCAGAGGAGAATGCATTTTCAAGCAAATACACCTTGATAAATGCCCATGGAGAAGATGCCTTTAATGTTTTTATTGCCATCCATCTTTGAAAGCATGAAGAGAGATTGCCATCCATCTTTGAAAGCATGAAGAGATTGCCATCCATCTTGGAAGGCTGGGAAGGCATGAAGAGATTGCAAACCTGGCTTGATAAATCCTCGGCTTATGATGTAAATCCTCATGCTTCTATTGGAATCTATTGGAATGATGTTTGAATGGGGCACTAAATCTTACAATGATATTTACCCAAACATCATCAATCATTGATAGTGTGCTAGTGTGTTCTCTTTACCTGTTTGTTATATGATGCATAGTGTGATATCCATGTTGGATCTGTTCGTTGTATGATGCATAGTGTTTGAAATTGTTCGTTGTATGATGCATAGTGTTTGAAATTATGCGTTGTTCATTGTATGATGCATAGTGTTTGTTGTATGATTCATAGTGTGATATCGGAAGATGTTGGATCTGTTCGTTGTATGATGCATAGTGTTTGAAATTGTTCGTTGTATGATGCATAGTGTTTGAAATTATGCGGAAGATGTTGGATCTGTTTGTTGTATGATGCATAGTGTTTGAAATTGTTCGTTGTATGATGCATAGTGTTTGAAATTATGCGTTGTTCAATGTATGATGCATAGTGTTTGTTGTATGATTCATAGTGTGATATCGGAAGATGTTGGATCTGTTCGTTGTATGATGCATAGTGTTTGAAATTATGCGTTGTTCATTGTATGATGCATAGTGTTTGTTGTATGATTCATAGTGTGATATCGGAAGATGGTACATTACCAAGGAATTCCAAGGATTGGTGGTGTGTCAGTGGATAATTTTCGCCTTCAATCCCCATACACTTGGATTACCAAGGATTGGTGGTGTGTCAGTGGATAATTTTCACATTCAATCCCATACACTTGAAATGCAAAGAGACATTAGATGACAATTTTCACCTTCAATCCCCATACACTTGAAATGCAAAGAGACATGAGATGACATTGTGAGAAGAGGACCACCAACTTGGATTACCAAGGATTGGTGGTGTGTCTACACTTGAAATGCAAAGAGACATTAGATGACTGTGAGAAGAGGACCACCAAGGTCTATCGAATCAAGGACCACCAAGGTCTATCGAATCAAGGGAAATGCAAAGAGACACCTTGAATTCATTAGATGACATTGTCAGAAGAGGACCACCAAGGTCTATGGAATCAAAGGGGGTGAACAGTAGTGCTCACGGATGACTCAAAGCCCTGAGAGCCTCACTGTTCCAAACCTATATTTAGAATCTTAATGGGGTGGGGATTGTGTATGCTCTTTCATTTCTCTGACCAAACCCATAATACGCCTTCGTTCTCTAAGTTTCCTTTGTTGGCCATTAGTCCGCCTTCGAGTTGAAAGTGCCTCATACCCCGATAGAAAGATACCTTGCAAAATTCCTATAGCAGCAAGATCAAAACCATTTTCCAAAATACAAAGCTATTACCGGGGAGGAGGATAGTCTTCTTTGTGTTGGGGTTTAAATTATAATTGAAGACTCATCAATAATGATTCCGGGGTACTCTGTGAAAATCCCAATCTACAAATGAACAACCGAGTCAGTTTTCTTCGCCTCTATAGGAGCTGTTGTTTATAAGTATTTCGTAACCCGTTGAAAATGTAGACATTTGACTGTCCATGTCGGACAACAATGGCATCAGCTGTGAGATTCCCTTGTGTTTTTGTGTACCAGATGCATGTCATTGATACACGGGAATTGTTTGCAGCATTGGTAGCGGACCGGCAGAGTTGTCACATGTCATATTGTTTCAAGTAGAAGATGGTGATTGATCGAATGCCTTTGGATTTTCTTTTTCTGGCTGGTGAAGATTGCTTAAATTTTTTGGGGATGAACATGAATGTTGCTTTAGCCATGGCTGGTCCATCCTGGTTTGTCTTTTAGCAGGTCATAGAACATCTTGTAGCAGGTCTTTCTTTAGAGAAGAGCAGAGATTTCTCCAGCTTAGACATGCCCACTTCTAGTATCCCTTTTTAAGAAGAGCAGAGATTTCTCCAGCTTAGAAATGCCCACTTCTAGTATATCTCTTTTTAAGAATTCTACGTCTCCCCGTGAAGTCGGCGTTGATTCGGTTCAACTGAAAACACAAATTATGAAATTACGCAAAGATAGTAGTCAGTCTGGAGTAACCTGAAGTGACATGACATAAATTCAATGTCTGTTTGCACATACAATTTGTTACAGTAGAACTGTAAGATTTGATGTTTACAGCTCGCAGAGATTTCTCCAGCTTAGAAATGTCCACTTCTAATATCCCTTTTTAAGAATTCTACGTTTTCCCGTTAAATCGGCGTTGATTCGGTTCAACTGAAAACACAAAATATGAAATTACTCAAAGATAGTAGTCAGTCTGAAGTAACCTGAAATGACATGACATAAATTCAATGTCTGTTTGCAAATACAATTTGTTACAGTAGAACTGTAAGATTTGATGTTTACAGCTCGCAGAGATTCCTCCAGCTTAGAAATGCCCACTTCTAGTATCCCTTTTAAGAATTCCACGTCTGCCCTTGAAATCGGCGTTAATTCGGTTCAACTGAAAACCCAAATTATGAAATTACCCAAAGATAGTAGTCAGTCTGAAGTAACCTGAAATGACATTACATAAATTCAATGTCTGTTTGCAAATACAATTTGTTACAGTAGAACTGTAAGATTTGATGTTTACAGCTCGCAGAGATTCCTCCAACTAAGAAATGCCCACTTCTAGTATCCCTTCTTAAGAATTCCACGTCTGCCTGTGAAATCGGCGTTGATTCGGTTCAACTGAAAACCCAAATTATGAAATTACCCAAAGATAGTAGTCAGTCTAAAGTAACCTGAAATTGACATGACATAAATTCAATGTCTGTTTGCAAATACAATTTGTTACTGTAGAACTGTAAGATTTGATGTTTACAGCTCATTATTATTGGAAATATGCCAACCATCGCAAGCTTTTCTGTCAAATCCGGTCTCTTTTGAAGCATCTATCAATTTTTTTCTTTCAGAAATGTGAAATATACAATCAATTCAGCATTGTACTTTAAATGTTATTATTGGTTGTTACAATGTCCATCGTAATGGTTTGTAAAAACAGAAAACTCTTATTTTTAATGTTAATGATTCTCTTTTACATATTGCAGATATTTTAATATTTTAAATGCTTTTCTTTTACAGTGATATTTTAATATTTTAAATGCTTTATATTAGATTTCTAGGTTTAATTATCATAATTTTGGTTTTATTAATGACAATTAATGTATCTATTATAATACAATGCATTTTTTAAAGTTATACTTAATGTTTCAATGCATTTTTTTTAAAGTTATAATTAACACTATTATGGAATGTAATATTTAAAAAACTAATTCTGAAAGTATCATTTTTCAATTACGGAATGTCAATGCCACAATTAATAATTTTAACCTTTAAAGAAAAAATGATAATTTTGGATGTAATATTTTTAGGGAGCTATTTTAGTGTTTTGGGTCAACAACATTATTGGGGTCAAACCTATGGTTGTAAAATGTTAGAATTTCAATTTTGAAAAGAAAATGAATGATTCAATCCTGATTTTTTTTTTTACTAAATACAATGTTTAAAAATGCTTATCAAATTAATTATTAAATATTAGATTATAAGTTAAAAAATATTTGTAAATTTATTTATCTTATTTATAGTCTGAAAACTCAAACTTAACGACTGTTAAAAAAAAATAATGAAAATAATAATTATTTTTTTCATACCTCAATTTTTAAATTTAATATTTTTTATTTATTGTAAAAACTATAATAATTTATTTTTAAGTATTAGTATTTATTAAATATTAAAAAATTTAATAATACAAACTTTTATGACTTTAATGGTGACCATCATCACATAAAGGATAATCAATATCATCAATATATCATTTTTTCTATTCCAATAATTTAAACACATCCTCCTTGCTATCATGCTTATATCATCCTCTCTAAACGAGGAAGCAAATTCATTATCCAAAGAGGGTTAGCGGATTGAAGAACAGTCTAAGGTTGTGGAGGAAATTAAAGATGGATATGTTTTCTTCTTTGACGAGGGAACTTGATCATTAACATAGAGATATAACCCAAGTGAACTGAACAAACACCGTCTACAAGATCAATGCCTCATCTTCTTTAGTAATATTGATGGAAGACTTCACACGCTAAGCTTGATACAACTCTTAGTTTTCTATTTACTTTTTTCCAAGGCCAATACCTAAAGTCCACAACCATGTTAAGGGCCATATGCTAGCATCATCCCTCTAGTAAATATAAATGAGTGTGGATAATCCATTTCCCAACAAGTAGATTTTTAAGGTCTTTGACATTTTGTATTTTGAATCCATACCAACCAAAAAGTCACCTTCAACGAGGACCAAGAGACCATTACCTACTTGCCAACAAAGATGATTCTCAACCAAATAATAAGAATTCAATATCCCATGCCAAAACATTGAGCCACTAGTTTCTCTCTTCACTGAATCCATGATCTAGTTCATTGGTTATCTTAGCGATATATATTTTCTAGTCATGATTTGTCGAGACAATCCAAAGCAGAATTAAGCCTTCATAGAGATTTGGTTGCCAAATCTTGTGAAAACAAAGATATACGATTTAAACCCCCCAACCACCATTTTCTTTGGCCTTGAGATGCTCTCCTATTTTATCATAGTAGCAAGATTCATTTTATCATAGTGGCAATATTAGTCTATATTAACCTTTGTTGTATGGAAATTCTAGAAATTTAGATTAAAATGCAATTTTTTTATATCTATAAAACATATAATCTTTTAATAAAATCTTACTAGATTTTTTGTTACATATTTTTTCCATATTAAATTGTATTGGGTTTGTATTTGTGTTGAAATGTTGTTGCTATACATTTTACTAATAAAAGGCTATCCTATACTTTATTTCCATACTACAAATCTAATAGTCATATTTCAAATTATGTTTATAGCATATTTGGAAATAAGAGTAATCTATACCAATCTATGCATTAGCCAATCTACCACCAATCAAGAGCCAAAGATGACACCATAAAAATAATTCAACTCTTTCTTTTCAACAAACGAAGTCTACCACCAATTAAGAGCCAACGATGGCACCATAAGAAAATTCAACTCTCTCTTCCCAACAAACCAAATTTGATCTCCCCCTTCAATTTTTTTGTTGAAATCCTAAATAATAAAAAAAGGTAGGATTCGATACCTTTGGGATGGTTGCAATGAATATAGTGTTCATTGCTTCGAGTGCCTACCTTCCCACTATTCAGGTTCTTCATCCACCTTGAAAAGGTCATCTTCCAAAAGATTAAAAAACACCCTTATAAAAGCTGGTGGTACAATAACTTGGACTAGGGGAACTATCCATATGAAGAGTCATCATAACCTTATGTAATTATTCTTAGAAGCATGTTACAAGAGTACAATATCTCGGTCTTGTCTACCATTCTTCCAAAGAATGCAGTGATTACTAGAGTACCTAAATATTTTACTGTCATCTCTTCAAACCGTTCTATGAAATCAGACTCATTTATACTAGCTACACCTAAGATAGTTTTGTTGGTGCTCATTCTTTAACCAACAACTTAAGTCTGAATCTATTGTCCTGAAAATATCTTATTGTACTATTATTAGTGTTGGGATAAACACCTTCCAATTCGAATGAACCAAGCCTTGATTACTNCTACACCTAAGATAGTTTTGTTGGTGCTCATTCTTTAACCAACAACTTAAGTCTGAATCTATTGTCCTGAAAATATCTTATTGTACTATTATTAGTGTTGGGATAAACACCTTCCAATTCGAATGAACCAAGCCTTGATTACTATGTCAACCAAAGTGGGTTAAATTTAAAGGGAGAAGGGAGTTTCCCTTCTCTACTATCTAACTCCAACAAGATTGAGAAATGAGTTGATCCATCAATTTAATCATAACGAATTTTAATTTTTTGAGGATTGCAATTGTTGGTTCCTAGTGGAATCCCCTTGGAATATTTTCCTTGTGAGGTAGAACTCTAGGTAGTCCTTCATGATAGAGTATTAGAGGAAATGACATTATTACCCCAACAAATCCTCTCACTTCAAAGTTGGTGTTTTTCTAGCCCAAATGGGTGTCCCTATGTTTATAAGATCTATCTTCAAGGTTTTGTACTTTGGATATTGGAATGGAGTTCACACAATAATATAGATGTAAAATGGAATGATGAATACTAAATGGGACCTTTGGAGGGTTTTATTCACAATTAAATATTTTTTCAACCATTGGGCTATGGAGTTAGAGTAATCATGATCAACGATTTTGTATAAAGAATGGGCAAATATAGGAAGGAAATGGAAATTTAAAGAATCCTTGTTATCATCAATTATGCCCCCCTTGGACATTTACATGATTTTAGTTGAAGACATCCTAAATCAATATTAACCATATCTAAGACACCCACCACATGGATTATAGGCCAATTACATACCTCATATATGAGTCAAACAATAGGATGATTATCACATGGGTTGTGCAACCTTTTCTTTATCAGTCATGCAATCACACTTGGATTCTTTCGATACATGTGCCATACTTGTAGCAACATGATTTGTGCATTTTCACAATACATTAATGCCCAAAGTTGCCTAAAACTACCAAATAATGAATGTAGATTTGTTCTAGTTGTCCCTTCTCATCAATGGAAGGGTACTTAGCCCTCCTTTGTGTTAATTCAAGGACATGTGAGCCAATGGGAGGCCATTCTTGAATCTTGGGCATTCCCACTTGAACCAATTCACCTTATAAATACAAGCCTCCTCCATGCATTTTATAGAGATTCTTGGTGTTAAGGTCACATTGTTGAGACTCTGCCAATGAGTGAGAAGACCTTTGCTTCCATTCGCATTTTATTGTGTTTCCTTACACTCATGCTGCCCATTTTTATCCTCCAAAGTTCCATTGCATAATGGGTTTTTTGTGTGTGTGTATGTACCAAAAACCAATATCAACTAACTATAGAGTAAATGTAAGTCAAGAAAAAAACAATTCAATCTAATATATCTCCTAAGTATGCATACTAAGTAACAAATTATTCTAACAATGAATTTAAATGACTCAAAAAAACAATTTGGATGAAAAGAGAAGAAATTATTTATTATCGAAAGGCAATAAAAAATGAAATGTATCACCCCACTAGAAGCTTGCAGTGGTGGAGTCTAATCCTTTTCCATGGGAGGGTTCTCTGATTCCTCAAAATGACTCACTCTAATGGGACAACAATTCCCCTTATACACGAGTGTAAGGAAACACTAGAAAATGCCAATGGAAGCAATAGTCTTCTTACTCTTCGACAAAATCTCAACAATGTAACCTTAACACCAAGAATCTCTATAAAATTCATGGAGGAGGCTTGTAAATTTATAGGTTGAAGTTGGGCTAGAAGGTGAACTAGTTCAAGTGGGAATGCCCAATATTCAGGCATGGGATCCCAAGTAGTCCCATGTACCTGGCTTGACAGAAAGGAGGGTCAAGTACCCTTTCATTGATGATAAGAGACGACTAAAACAAACCTGCGTTCATCCTCTAGTCATTTTAGGTGACTTTGGGCATTGATGCATCACAAAAATCCATAAATCATGATGCTACATTTATTTCGTGACTATCAAAAGAATCCTAGTACAATGGCGCAACTAATAAAGAAAAGGTCATGCAACCCATGTTATGGTCAACCAAAAGTTTGATTCGGATCCAAGCTATGTACTTGGCCTATATTCCATGTAGTGGGTGCCTTAGATGTGTTTTAACATTGATTTAGGACATCCTTGATTAAAATAATGTAAATGTCCTATATGGATCAATTGTTTTAGAGTACCATCCCAAGACAAGTATAAAGATATTTGAAAGTAAATAATAACAGTGTTGCATGTATTGTGATATTATCAAAATTATCGTGATAATATCACCAAAGCCCACCTCGACGATAATATCGCTAGTAATAATTGTGATAATTTGAATTTATCGCGATAATTAAGGTAATTATTGTGATAATTTGGAAATTGTCGTGATAATAAAGGTAATTACTGTGATAATTTGGAAATTATCACTCTGTGTGCATCGGTATCACCTTAAAACCAATTTTTTGGTCATTTAACCCTCATTTTGAAGTGAGTTAGGGGATTGAATTGTGATGATATTGTGACTATTTTCCATCAAGCAAACAAGGGGAATTCTATTGTTTTCATTTCCCATGGTTCATCTCATGAGATACATAACTTGGTAACCTAGTAAAAATTGGCATTCCCCTTTATCTTTCATTTTCATCCTTTTACTTAAATTTTAAACATTACCATTATTTGTTTCAGGGTGTTTGAGAGTGGTTCCAACCTCATTGGATTTCATATGGAGAAAGTAGAATTTTATATCCCATTCAAAATTTAGCGGACTTAACAGTTTTCAGGATTTTAGGATTGGCACAATTGCAACGTTTCCATTAGATTATGTCCTGTAGAGGGTATGTAATTGACATTTAAACAAAAGTACCAAGCCCTCTATGTACCTCAATGTTGGTGGCATTGATTGTTGAACTCCTCTGTCACGACCCTAGTAAAAATGTACCCTTAACTTAGGCAAAATCACTGACTAGGCATGCTAAACTTTTTCTGTCTTATTTTAATTATTAGAGGGTGATATTGATGACGAGGATCCCAATATAGGTAGCGACTTTGATTATATGTAGTTATTTGTTGTAGCATGATTTGTTTTTGGACTTTAGAGGCCATTTAGAGCCTCATTGTTGATGTATTTTGGTTTAGAGATGGATTGCACTTAGTGCTATTTTGATTATATGTACCCTTACTTGCTATATACACGAGAAGCTTTGCATATTTGTGTGTATGTGACACCACAAGTCTATGGAGGATGGAGATTGAGAGGCCTGTCATGGAGAAGGAACCTAAGTGGTTGGAGCATGATTTTGATGAGTTGGAGGAGGAGGAGGTATCAGAGGATGTTCCACTTCCAAGAGAGACAAATTTGGAGCAGGAGGACATTGAGAGTTTGTCACAACCAATTCCACGGCGTCCAAAGAGACTACCAACTAGGGGAAGAGGAGGAAGACATCCCACTTCATCTTCTAGCTTATCCCCATGAGTTTCACCTTCCACCTTAGGCTTAGCCTCAACATGTCCACCTAGTGGAGGAAAAGCGCGAGAGGTGACCTTTGCCCATAAAAGGGGTAGAGGGAATAATTGATATCTTAATGCATCATGATTAGCCTTATAGGCTTGTAGTATGTAGATGCCTCATGATGATCATCTCATGAGATAAATTTATTTTTGTTTTGATGTGATTTTGTATTATCCTATTATGAATTATGACTCAGGACACATCGTATTTCAATATCGATGTTTGATGTTTGATGTACCA
>ML788664.1:63079-81225 GCA_009831015.1 Picea engelmannii
GTTTGTCTTTAGCAGATCATTGGACATCCGTCTTAAAGTCTGTTGCACTGGGATCATAATTGAAGTCCCATCAGTGGCAGCTGTGGTAAGAATTTTTGTTGAGAAGAGCAGAGATTTCTCCACCTCAAAAATGTCTACTTCTGTGACCCCTTTTTAAGGAATCCACGGCTCCTGTGCAATCTGCTTTCATTCGGTTCAATCGAAAAAGCACACAAGTTTTGAAATTATTCAAGGACTTGTAGTTGACATGACATCAAAATTCAATCTATCTCTTTGCAAATCTGTGATATGTAGTGAGTTAGAGTTTGTGACAGTAGACACTGTTTGTAAGATTGGACGTTTGCAATGCATACATTTGTTGCACTCAGAATGGAGATTTACAGCTCATTATTCTGTTAAATCCAGCCTGTTTTGAAGCATCTATCCTTTTTTAGAAATGTTGAAAATACCAACAATCCAGCTTTGTACTTCAAAGGTTACAATTGACTATTACAACAACCCTCACAACTGTTTCTTGTAAAAAGACAGAAAACTCTGATCTGATTTTCATGATCAACATCTCTTGTAAACTCAGATCTCACAACACCTTCTCATACCCTCTCCATGTCATAATCCAATCTCCAAGGTTGAACTTCTATGTCAAATAGTTGATGTACAAAAGGGCCCCTCAGGTTTCTGTATTAAGATCATTATAATTGGATCTTCATTGTTGGTTTAAAATTTTCAACTTCAGATTTTAGCTCCTTGTTTCCAGGACATGTCACTGTGCTTCAGTACGCTCGTATTTAAGAAGCGGCATTACAGGCTGTTTGATTTGTCATATGTTTATCCTAACCATCAAAAAGCACTTAAAATTTGGTTCTAATATTCAAAATTGGATTTTATTATTGAATTATTGCTGTCCAAATATTGAACGTTCAGTTATGGATGTTCCAACAAACTGTTCCTGGTTGGTAGGGCATCCAAATTTATGTATTCATTTAAGGGGTAATTTCAATTTTATGGGAAAAAATTTAAAAATATGGAAAATGAAAATTTTCATTTGGAATAAATAAAATAATTGATATAAATCCATTTTTGTTATTATTTGTGATGTTTATTTTAATGGGATAAAGAAATTAAATTAAATATTTTTCATAATATTATTTTTATATTATTTGAAACCTATAAAAATATTTTTATATTATTAAAATGGTATTGCATGTTAAAAAGAATAATGTTCATTCTCAACTTTCTTTGTATCACTAATTTTACAAATAAGATTATGGGAAGGTGTTTCTGGATTCTAGTTAAATGATGGTTTTTATTATAGAAGTTACAGACATTGTTTATAATCTTAGAAATATTTATTTTGTTTTTTACATTCATAATGTTGGAAAAATAGTTTTGATATTGATAAAATCCTTACATTATTACAACTTTTATTTAATGTTTTCATTGTGATTTAGAGGGCTTAGATTTAAATTTCATAGGGATGTAATATTTGATATTTATCAATATGATTCAATATGGGTGGCCACCAACTGATTCCATTGGCTCAAAGAACAATTTCCATTTTGACAGTTTTTCAGGTCTTAAACTTTCGGGACCGTTTTGAGGCCCTAAATGACGTTTTTTGGACTCGGAAACGCCTAAAATATAAGTAGAGGCATGTGTAAGGCCGAATGGAATATGTACTCCTCTACTATACCTTTCCAACGGTGTATCAAACACCCCAAACAAAGATTGTATGCAAAATTTACGCCCTCGAGAAGTTGACGTATCAACTACCCCCATCGGGGCCCACAAACCTTTTGGCGTTTCATCTCCTGGGGTTAGGGTTTTGGATGCTTAGGGTTTTCTCATTTATGTTTATGTTAAAAATGCCTTTGGAGCCTCATTGTACTCATCTTGTGAATGAGCATAGCCATCACATCTCTTCTCAGAGATAAGTTGCCACCATTCGAGCAAGTTTGTTTCAATTTGCATTTTTACAATTTCAACAAGTTTTCGTTATTAATAGAAGACAATTTTTATTGTATCTATGTGTGTTTCTTTGCTATACATCTTTATTTCATTTTGTTCCATTTATAAATCCGGATCACAATATTATTAATTCGATTGTCTTGTTTCATGTTAGTTATACCAAGCTTTAAAATCTCTAGCGCAATATCTTTTGAGCTTTTGAAGGTTGTTTCTCATACTAGAAGCAATGACAAGGAGTCTATCCTTGCTCAAGTTGAGCATTTTTTTTTATCTTCTGAATTTCTAATCATGGCTTTAGATTCCATGAAAGTACATCTCATTTCAATCGAGAGAATGCGATGAGTGTTGTGTTAGATTTGAAAATTTTACGGAATAAAATGTTTTTGGATTTGCTCAAGTTTATTTCAAGTCTTGTAAGAGATGTTGTAGGGAAAGAATTCATAACCATGTAGAATAATTGGGATTACTAAAGTGTTGAAAATGACATTTTTCATGTCTTAATCTCAACATCCCTACAACCATTTTGAAGGCCACATTAAGCTTTCTAAGAACCAATGATTCTCTTCTCGACACTATGGTTCCAATTGTAATGACATTTGAAGTTGATGCCTAAGTATTTGTGACATTGCACCTCCCCGAAGGTGGTATCACCATACCAAACTAGAGGGTAATTTTTTTAGATTTAATTCTCATAAACTTGGTTTCATCAATAGTAATGGCAAGTTCATAATTTTTGCAAACTAGCTAGATAATTTTAAGTTTCTTGTGAAGATTCTTATTAGTTTTTGCAAGAGCAATATTATCAGTGCATAAGAGAATGATGACAACTAGTCCCTAATTCACCCTTGTTCTAAACATTGCTTAATTTTATCAAAGGTCGGAAGAAAGGGGGCACATTTGCTTAACACTAATATTACAACTAATGTCCATTAACCATTCATTATTACATTTCATCTTCGAAGTAATTCATAGAGATTAATAAGTTACAACCCCACAAAGCTTAGGTGGGATATTTATTTTCCTAGCCTTTTCTCAGGTGGGAAAATCTTAGAAATATTTATTAATAGACAATATTGATAATCAAATTGAAACTTTCATTCAATAATAATAAAAATTATTCACATAAATAATAGAACACTATTTTATTAATTAGATCTTTATGCACAACATAAAAACTATAATAACATTTTTTTTAAATAGAATGTAAGAATAACAAATTAACATTCCAAAATCACAAATAAATTATATATATATATATACCAAAAAAGCAACTGTTGTGGATTAATCCAGTTTACGGATAACCTAGATCTCCCTTGGATCTACCCTTGATCCAAGACAGACAATGGGGTATAGATATCTACATGTTTCCCTAGATCCAATGAAGTTGTTTCCTTTTTATACTAGAAGAAGGAGAATGGAACACCTTTTTCAACATACATTGTTCTCGCGTGTCTCACTGACGTAGCTCTCGAGATCCAAATCCAGCTCTTGCGGTCTACTTCCTGCACACAAGCAACAAACAAATACCAACCTACGAATTCTCCAAGTGTTAGGAAATCACAATAGTAGTCTAGATCTAATCTGACCTTTTCAAGGAGAGATCAGATCTAACATTTTCAACTGAATACAAACAATATGAGAGAGGAAAACCATAGATCTATACATATAAATGAATAGAGAAGTACATCAATTTTCTTTTACCTTGAATAAATGATGCATTCCTCCTTAAGCTCCTTGCTCTTGCTCCTCCTCAACCCTCACTTAAGCAAGGAAAACCTAATCTGAATGAAGAAGCTCCTTTAAACAATCATGCAACATGTACCTATAAATGATTCTTCCTCTTCTTACCCATGGAAACACCTTCCTTATATAGATTGGTGGAGGAGGCTAGGAGAGGCTTCTAGATCTCTAGAAATTAGTGAACTTGAATGGATTGAGATTTCCCAAGCCCCTGCCATGAGATAACCAACTCATTTAGCACTAATCTCCTCATAATTCACCAATTCTACAAGGTTACAGAGGTGGTCACAGGCCAACACTAATGCAGCTAGCAACCGGTAGTTGGCTACAAATTTGTTCAACAACGACTGGTCATGCCCTATCAGTGGGTTCAGTAGCAACTGTCCTAAAAAATCATTGAAACCAAGGCAAAATATTGTGTCTCAACATAACATCATCAATGTATCCTTCATGAGACCCTGGGGTGGAAAATAAGGCTGTAAAAACAACATTAATATCAAATTTTAATGTGAAAGACATAGAGTATGCGTTATAAAATCATAAAATGATGATGATAATTGTTACCATCCCCTAAGAATAATAAGGATATCAAACAAATAAAGGAAACTAGATTAAATGTTCTTCGAAATTTGATTGCTATATTTGAAAATGGTGAAAGTGAAAGTACTGAGATCATTATGGTTTTCATAGCTGAGTACGTGCTAAAGAGTAATTAAGTTATGGATATGGGTAAAGTTATGCTTTAAATTATTAAGGGTGTTGTCCCCTAGGTTGTTCCCCTCTCTCATTAGGGTCTCAATGCCAGGGCATAATGTGTGGAAGCGCCTTCTCGTGCTACTCTAAGCCTTCAAACTAGTCCTTGAGCCAAAAGTGGGGTACCCTCAATTGTCCTCAAGCTATTATTTTCTCATTTTTCACACAATAACAACTTCTCTCTATGAATATCCAAAGGTTTTATTGCAAGGGTGGGATGGTGCATGGTGTTGCCTCTGCAATTTATTTTGAACAAAATAAAATGATGTTGAGTTGTGTTTTGGGGGTGACCAAGAAGACAAATAGTGGAAGGATTTAATAAGTTTCAACCATAGAAATGATATTCTAAACCATGGCCACAATGATCTAGTTCTGTTAAACAAACGACTCAAAGAAAATTAACAAATATGAGCCTAGGAGGCTAAACTACTTTTCTAACACGCTTTCATTAGACATAAAACTAAATGGGCAAGGCACACACAAATCCATTGGTTCATTCAACACCATGTGAGATAGAAAATGAAGAGGGAAACATTAATAACTTGTTTGAATATATTATTCCACCAATGGAAACAACCTTAGTTTTGATTACAAAATAAACCCACCAATCCAATTGTAAAATAACAACTCCAAGGGTGGGGACTATAAAATCTCTAGAACAACCATTTATTTAAGACAACCAAGGCACCAAAGGGGACTATGGAATCTCATGGGCTTGATTTCATTCCTTTCACAATCTATTACTTAGGTAATGCTTACAAAGAGAAAGAGAATGAAGAGAAGTAGAAGAAGAAGAAGAATAGTCACTTGATGCTACAAAAATAGTGTTGTTTCAGGCAGGTCTTTGATTTCTCATGACTTCTTTGTTCTATTATGTTAGTGTATGAATCCCTATACATCATGAAGTCCTACACCACCTTATTGTATTTCACATTATGGGATATAGTTTGTATCTAAGTGTGTATTAGATCCTATTTTTCCTCCTTCTAGCCTTATCTCTTGATGAGGTGTCCATGTGAGATCAAATTTAGTTTATGAGGTGGTTTCATCTATGTACTATAAAATTGTATCATTGGAATGAATATTGTAATGAGAATAAGACTATGGATTAAAGCCTCTTATGCTAATTTATTGTGCTTTACTTGTGTTCTATTTCTTAACATGGTATATGAGCTTGTTGAGTCTTAAGGGGCCTGGTAAATCCATGGTAGTATATATAGCCTGAGTGGGCCTAATGGTTAAGGACATGTGTTTCCTCCTAAGAGGTCACAAGTTCAAATCCAGAAGGAGTAGGGTATGTATAACTCCGTATACTTTACCAATCAAATTGCTGGGTAGTGGGGGTCCGTTGGAAAGAGAGTGGATATGGTATCAGAGAAGGTGAGGACAAAGACACGGAAAAATAGACATCAACTTATGGATATGAAGAAAGCTTTCCACAACACCTAACTTATATACCTTCTTACGTCCATTCCCTCAATGCCATTAGCCCAATGCTTCAATCCAGATAGCCATGGATTTTTCCTTTAGAATTTCGTGTTCCATTTATGCTTTGCAGAAATGAATTTGATCTAGTAAATTCTTTTGATTCTATAATTCAAAATCCATCAAATCCCCTTTCTTTCAATGGAATTTTAGAGTACCCGTGTGATCCATATTTTATGAGCAGAACAAAATGACTACAGATTATTAATAGGTGCTTAACACAAAATAATAGAGATACAAAAAAACTAATTTTCTATTCAATAAGGAAATAAGTTGAAACTGTAAAATGCAGCGGAAAACAAGCTTGCTGGAATGGTGGCGGCTTATCTCTGAGAAGAGATGTGACCATTGCGCTCATTTGCAAGAAGAACATTATAATGAGGCTCTAAAGGCCTTTTTACAATAAACAGGAATGCCAAAAACCTTAGACATCCAAAAACCTAATCCTAGGAAATGAAGTGCCAAAAGTCATGTGGGCCCCGTTTGGGTAAGTTAGTACATCATCTTCCCGGGGTCGTAACTTTTGCATATGATCTCCGTTTTAGGCGGATGATAGCCCGTTTTCCCAAAAAACGTCGTTTAGGGCCTCAAAATGGCTTCAGAAGTTTCAGGACCCGAAAAACTACTAAAAATAGTAAATTACCAAAATTGCCAGAAAATTGTTTTGAGCCAGTTGGAAAAGGTGGGTGGCCACCAATATCCACCTGGATCAATCCTCCCTCCTTAGGAAGCAATGGTATCCATTATGTTGAGTTTCCCCATCAAATGAGGAAATTTTTGTTGAATTTGGCCCTGGGTGAGCCACTTGCCTTGGTGCAGGAGCTGCCCTACTTTGACGACTCGATAAATCTGGATCCTTTGCTGTTGAGTGACCTTGATCTGTGTTTCCACAATCTGATCATTAGATGCCTTTTGTATGTAGTCAGGGTTGAGCTCTGTTGGTTTCAATTGTTCTGCTACTTATGGGGTGTCCAATAATGGTGGGACATAAGGGCGAAGGAGATCCACATTGAACACTGGGTGCAAGCCAAGGAAAGGAGGAATGTTGAGCTCAAAAGAATTATCCCCCACGACCTTGGTGATGGTGTACGACCCATAATGGTTTGGGTGAAGCTTTCGATGGGATCCTATAAGGCGTTCTTTCTACAAGTGCAACCAAACCCACGTAAAACTTATGTGGCACCTGATGTTGATCATGGCGCTGCTTGTACTTGTCATTGGACTTCTGTAGGATATCCTGAACATGTGATGTTGATCATGGCGCTACTTGTACTTTTCATTGGACTTCTGTAGGATATCCTGAACATGTTGGTTGATGTGCTGGATACGCTCAATGAACTAGGTGGCTTTGTCAACTTCAGTTGGAGTAGGAGATGAGTCGGTCGAGGTGACTGCAAGGGGAAGTGAAACATCTATGGGACCCAATGGTTGGAATCCTAACCCCACCTGAAAGGGGTTGTGGTCGATTGAGCTATGCAGGGCTTGGTTGTAGTTATGTTGGACATAGAGAAGGCTCTCATCCCATGTGAAAGGGTGCTTGGAATTATACATGCAAAGGATATGCACAATCATTCGATTTATGACCTCGGTTTGGTCATCTGTCTGGCGGTGGAAGGCCATGGATTTGGTGAGCTTGGTGTCCAGCAGTGACCAAAGACTCAACCAGAATGTGCTGAGAAATCGACTATCTCGATCTGAGACAATGGTTTGTGATATTCCAAAATGTACCTAGACTCGTTCAAAGAAGAGCTTAGCAATGGCCTCTGTTGTGATGCTCTTCTTGCAGCCAACCAGAATCACCATCTTAGAAAATCGATCAACATCCACAAAAACACAGTGATTTCCCCGCTTGGTGGACAAGAGGCCCGACATGTAGTCCATTGAGATGGATTCCCATGGCCTGTCAGGAGTAGGAAGAGGGGTGTACAGACCCTGTTTCTTAGTGGTCGGTTTGGTAATAACACAGGCAGTGCATGACCTAATATACTTGCTGACCTCCTGTCGAAGTTTGGCCAGTGGAAATGTTTATGTAGCATCGCCACTGTCTTTTCGACGCCGAAGTGTCCTGCCACCCGACTGTAGTGGGCTTCCCAGATCAGCTTCGCTCTCTCACTTGATGAAACACAAATATGGCCTAGACGACACAACAACCCATCCTGAAGATGGAAATTATTGACAATTGTGTTTGCACCCAACATTTGGTAGGTGGTGGCGAAGTTCGGGTCTGTTTCATAGAGTTGGGGCCATCCAGAGGTCTCATGGTCGTAAGAGTCTAGCACCATGGTGAGTGCCGCGACTAGCGGTCTGATGAGGCAATCAACGACACGGTTGGTGCTTCCTGTTTTATACTTGATGTTGAGGTGGAATTTTTGCAAGTATGTGGACCACTTTTGATGGCGATCATTCTGCAATTTTCCCTGTGTCTGCATGAATTGCAGTGGCTTATGATAAGTGTGGATGATTGTCTCCTTCCCAAGAATGTAATGTCTCCACTGGCGACAGGCTTTCACAATGGAGTACATTTCTTTGTCATAAGTAGGGTACTTACAGAAAACATCTGATAGTGTCTCATTATGATAGGCCATGGGGTGGTCATGCTGAGTGAGAACGACGCCCACATCATAGTCTGAAGCATTTGTCTCGATCTCAAAGGGTTGTTGTAGGTCTGGTAGTGAAAGGATTGGGGCTGAGCACAAGTGTTGCTTCAAATCATCGAACGTTTTTTGTTTGGACAGACCCCATGCAAATTTCACCTTACCACCATCCTTGGTTATTTGGCTAAGGGCCCATGCAATATGGGAGAATCCCAACACGAATCTGCAATAGAAATTGGCAAGGCCCAAAAAATCTCCGAAGCTCAGTGAGTGTGGTTGGGGCTGGCTAGTCACGGATGACTTGGATCTTGGATGGATCCACATGTACGCCATGTTGATCAATGATGTAGGCCAGGTAATGGACCCTGTCCATGCCAAATGATCATTTTTCCAAGTTGGCGTATAGCTTGTGCTGCCACAGGGTGTGTAGAACCTGTTGAATATGTTGCAAGTGTTTGACAAAAGTCTTGTTGTAAATGAGAATGTCATCCAGATACACCACTAAAAAATTATTGGTGAATGGTCTCAGGATATCATCCATCATCCTCATGAAAGTGGCTGGAGCATTTGTCAAACCAAAGGGCATGACCAACCATTCAAAAATGCCTTCCTTTGACTTGAAAGTGATCTTCCATACATCTATCTGTTCTATCGGGACCTGGTGGTAGCTAGACTTCAGATCAATCTTATTGAAGTATTTGGCCCCCGTGAGTTGATCAAGGAGGTCATCGATTTGGGGAATCGAGTACCGGTTTGTGACTGTAATTTTATTCAAAGGTCGATAATCAATGTAGAGTCGCCAGGTTCCATATTTCTTCTGTACTAGCACGATTGGGCTCCCACAAGGTGATGCGATGGGACGGATGTGCCCCTTATGGATCAGTTCTTGGATCTATCACTTGATCTCCTCATTCTCTAATAGAGAGCAGTGATATACTGGCCCATTGGGAAACAGTGCGTTGGGGGTCAGATTGATGGGGTGCTTGACCTGGCAGTGCGTAGGTACCCCGGTAGGTGAGGAGAAGATATCCGAGTATTCTTCCACGACCTTATCTACTTTATTTTGCTGTGTGGAGAGGTCGGCCATAAAGACCCTAGATGTGGCTATGATCTTTCACTCATTCTGAGAGCGAATCATGAAGAAGACAAACTTCCCCGTCTGAGAGATGACCTTCCTGCATTGCTTAGCAAAGATCAAGGAAATAACACTAGGTGGGACTGCCTCGGGTATCCTGTACAATTTCCTGTTCAAAGTAATAATAACACTACGAGGCCTAGACTCATATACAACATGACATTTCCATAAATAAGGTTGGCCCAAAAGAACATCACAAACTTCGAGAGGAGCAACATCACACAATACCTCATCTTCGAAGGGCTTAATGTTGTACGACATTCGACATTGTTGGCTGACGCGGAGATCGCTTCCTTGGAAGAGCCATCCAATGGTGTAGGGTTGTGGGTGTGGCATTATAGGCAGGGCCAGTCGCTTGACGACCTCTGCTGAGATGAGGTTCTTCTAGCTGACGCTATCAATGATGAAGTGTAGCGAGGTGCCTTTTACCCACATCTGTGAATGGAAGAAGCACTCTCCTTCTTCTGGCTCGTCTGGTTCACCAAGCTAGAGCTTGGTGGTAGCAAAAGTGGCACTAGGTTCCGTGTCAATGATCCATTCATCTTCCCCTTTCTGGTTCTGACTCAGAGTCAGAACCCACATCGGATTTAGAGGCTTTCACTTCGTCCACCAACGACTTCTTTGAGCGGTAGTCAACAGTGTTATGGAAAGGGTTCTTATGGAAGTCACATCACTTCCCGATGTCTTTCTTTGTCTTTCTGATGTCCTTTGCTTGCGGCTTGGACTAGTTGTCCTAATACTATCCATCTTTGCTCTGTCCTTTGTTATGTGGGTTGGGTCCGCCCTTTCCTGGATTTTGTTATGAGGGGTTCCCAGGCCCAAATTGTCGCGTCTTTTGTTTGAGCTTCGGCTCGATTTTGACGACATATCGGTAGGCCGCGCCCAAGGATGAGATGTCTATAAATTCCATTTCGTTCTGGATGTATCTATGCAGAGCACCGTGATACTTAAGCACCAGATGTCACTCTGAATCTTTGATACCCAACTTGGTGCGCAGGGTATGGAAGATATTTGTGAAATCTGGCACTGCTTGGTCTCTTTCTTGCCGCAATGTGGTCCATTTGGTATACAAGTCATCATAACTTCCGATAGGGTAGTATTGTTCCTTAATAGCATCCCTGAAGGATTCCCAGGTGGCCGTGACTGTAAATAATGAGGGTTCCTCTGTTTCCTTTTTCTCACAGAAAGTTTCCCACCAATCTTTGACATGGGGAAAGACTTTGAGGAGCGCAAAAGTAATATTTTCTCTATTCAAAAAGTTATGGATAGAAAAATACCCTTCTAGTAGATTTAACCACTTGTCTACAACATATTCATCTATCTGACCTTCAAATATAGGAATATCGAAGTTTATTTGTACCTTGAAGGGGGCGACACCTCTGCTCGAAGAAGATGTGTCACCTGTTGGTAGTCGTCAAAGGATTTGTGTGAAACTATCCATCATCTCGTTCCTTTGTTGCATGAGGGATTCCTCAAGAAACACTTTGAAAGGATATTCTGTCCCAACATATTTATTTTCTCCTGCCATGAGAGGTCGCTTGGGCGTGTGAGAGATTTTGTCCTCAAGACAAACAAGCTCGAGACCCAACTCTTTGTACTTCGACCTCGTTGGGGACGTGCATTATGACGACAAGGAGAAGACCGCTCTGATACCATTGATCCAGATTTTATGAGCATAACGAAATGACTATAGATTATTAACAGGTGCTTAACACAAAATAACAGAGATATAGTAAAACCGATTTTTTATTCAATAAGGAAATAAGCTGAAACTGTAAAATGCAACGGAAAACAAGCTTGCTGGAATGGTGGTAGATTATCTCTGAGAAGAGATGTGACCACTACGCTCATTCGCAAGAAGAACATTACAATGAGGCTCTGGACATATTTTTACAATAAACAAGAATGCCAAAAACCCTAGACATCCAAAAACCTAACCCTAGGAGATGAAGCGCCAAAAGTCATGTGGGCCCCGTTTGGGTAAGTTAGTACATCAACTTCCCAGGGTCGTAACTTTTGTATACGATCTCCGTTTTAGGCACATGATAGCCCATTGGAAAGGTATTGTCGAGGAGATTAATTTAGGGGGAAACATAAATGAATGTTCATCTTGCTCCCCATTTTCCCAAAAAAACGTCGTTTAGAGCCTCAAAACGACTCCGAAAGTTTCAAGACCTGAAAAACTGTTAAAAATAGTAAATTACCAAAATTGCCAGAAAACTGTTTTGAGCCAGTTGGAAAAGGTGGGTGGCCATCGATATCCACCTGGATCACCATGTCATTTTCTCTTGCTTCCGGGATACATTTTTTGAGGATTTATATTGTATGTTGAGGTAATTTGAATGCACTATGAAATATGAATGACATCCTACGACAATAATCCATAAATTTAAAGTGGATCTGGTATTGAACGAGGGATCGTGGTGCTCTTCGATTGGTTATTTTTCCCTTTCACACATTTGACTTGCATGAGTTTGTTTGGAAGACATACAACTAATCTTGAAGAGATCCATTTTCTTACATTTCTCATGATCCAATAATGCAATGAAGTTGTTACAACCCACTTCCTCAATTAGTGACCCACAATCTAGTAACAGGTAAGCAAAATTTGGTCGGTCATCAAATTGCAAAAAATCCATGCACCGGTGAATGGATGCAACAACCAAGGTGTCTAATGCATAACTAGAAATAGAAGCTTCGGAGAACGAGGTGCATGTTTACAATTTGTGTTTTTTTAAATCCCTCATGAAATTATTGCCTCTAGTATCCTCTTTATATACAACATGAGTGGGCCTGATGGTTAAGAACATGTGCTTCCTCCTAAGAGGTCACAATTTCAAATCCAGAGAGGGGTAGAGTATGTATACAGAAAATCGATAACCAAATATTCTAGAATCTAAAGGAATTTAACCTTCATAGTGTAGATTTTAGTTTTACTTGTAGTATTTGTTGTGACGAACTGTTCCAGTGGAATATCCATGGAAGTTTATAGATCATAGACATGCATTTATCCATGAATACATCCTTTAAAAGTGTAAAATATTTCTGAAGGAATCCTTATGCAAATTCTTCAAATCACGGGTTGTTATTAGTTTTCATACCTACGCAATTTACTTCAACATATATTGATGTTACCTAATCCATTGATGTCTCATGGATTCTCACATGATCCCTTCATCAACCATATCAACAAGCATCCTCTTGTCTTTTTCCTTTGCACGAGATTGTCTACCATAGGCAACTATATCATCAACATATTCAACCATTCTACTACACAAAAGGTGTCATGCTAGTATACACTTCTAAAATGATAACTAAATTGAGCAGTCAATTTGTTCGAATGTTTCCCCTACAAAGGTAGACTATCTTGTCACATTCATATACTAGTTGTAAATCCTCAAACAACCTAAGTATGCAGAATGCAACTTTTACAATGTTATTGTAATCAACTTTATATCCTCTTAAATCCGATTGCACATTCTACGACCTTTTAAAATGTCAGTTTAATGAAGTAACCAAACTCTCATAATAATTTGTCCAAATTCGAGTTCTCTTTCTTCCAATACAAGAGCTCTGAAAAAGATTCATATGCATAAATACACCCTTCAATTCTTGATCAATATTACTATACTTCTCATATAGTTCCCTTACTAAGAACATTTTATCACAAGTTATTGTAGTCATGCGTTTTCAAGCCAATCTGATTTTGAATTTATTCTTGTATAGGGTTGTGCTCCCTTCACATTGTCAACTCAAATTGGACTTTCACATGTGTTGATGAAAAGGAATGGCTATCCTAATACTGACATTTTCGAATCTTGTTGGGCTAAAGCAATACAGGCAAGATTATTACCTCATGTTTATAGTCTTTTGCAAAAATATCAATTAATCCTCAAGAAATATGTTCTTGGGACCAATGTTGTCTTATATGTTGTGTTATGAAAAATAAATAAAGAAAATGTTTGTAACATAAAATTATAATAGATTTAATGAACACTCATAAAATAGAAAATATGAAATAAATATTACACATATAGTCCAAAATGAGACCCCAAAACCATCAAATGATTTTATTTATTCAATTTTGAAATACAGCCAAAAACATTCTCTCATACCCTAGAATGGGTAAGGACCAAAATAAGACTTAGAATTCAGAGGTGGAATATTACATCACACAGAGATGACTGGTGTTTTCTAAGTAAAAAAAGTCTGAAAAATAACTGGGTCAACAAGCCAAAGTGTGTCACCACCTTGACTCTGCACAAAATTCTTAATTAGTACTGAAAATCAATTGAGGAATCTAATAATAATTTACAGACTATCAAAAATAGATGATCAATATTTTGAAGCATGTCAACAATCAATGCTTCTTGATCCTTCTTATTGCCACTTTTAGTAAGACCCTGGTATCAACAAGAAGTTCTTAGATTTTAATTGTTTTAGAAATGAATGAAGCAGTAATGTAATCTCACTCTAGAGCAAGATCAAACCTTATCAAAGTTTTTGTGTATATCTCTCCTCCTTCCATTTGCTTGTCCCTTCAATTCTTCTTTTATTTCCCCAAAAGTAGTTTTGAGTGGTTCCAACCACTTTTAGTTAAGTTATTTAAATAACTTTCAGTTCAATAGGGACAAATCATAATTAAGTATTAATAAATAATGATAAGGGTATAATAAATATTAACTAATAGGTGGGAACCCCCTAACAACTTTATTGTTTAATTCTAAAAATATCCCCTTGTTCCTCCATCAATAAATATGCATCAATGTCATCAAAACATCATTATAAACATATATCCCAATCAACTCATACATTAAATAACTCAAAGCATACTTGTGACTCCCAAATACCAAATATATATGCATGTATATGCCCAAAAATAAGTAAGTTAGCAAGCTGTCCAAAATATACTTTTGTCCATAAATAAACCAAGTTTATCCCAACAGTGAAACCAAAGTAAAATAACATGATAAAATCAGAAATCATACTTTTTGTGTGAGGCAGTTTTCCCCCGTCCACTTTCCTTAGACTTTGTCATCTTAGGCATCTGTGAATCTGTCTTCATGGGAAGTTTACATTTAACTACCGATGCTTCTGGGTGCATATCTTCAAAAGGGGTATGTCCCTCCTCATGTCCAGGGTGATGGGAATGTGATTTTATTGAGTGTGAGGATGCTTCAGATTGGTCAGACTTAGCAGAATTGGCCAATTGTTTCCCTTTGGAAGGTTTAGGTTCTTGGGCAAGGGACTTAAGTATTTTTAGTGGCTGAGTTGAATAAGCATGAGATACTTCAGATGAAATGTGCAAGGAAGGCCGCTTAGGTGGAGGAGGAGGTAATGGAAATGACATTGTGGGCCATCCATTAGCATGAACTTGGGGAGGATCTACAACATCATTCCAGCCATCGTTGATATATACCTTGGGTGGTAAAGACACAAGTGGTTGTACTGGTATTCCATATATGTTAGGATCAGAGTGAAAAGGTAGTCTTTCAGGTGGAAGCAGAGGTTGAAAGGATCTTTTTCCAACTAAGTTTAAGAAACCTATATGTAAGAGTTTATTAAACTCTTCGTAATCAATATTTAATTGAATTGAAAATCAAAGTCTTTTGTTCCCCCTTGCCAAAAATCATTGTCCTTCTTCCTCTGCCTCTATTTCCTCTTCCATGACTATCTCTATTGAAGAAGCTCATCTATTAATCATAAGTCTAGGTTAGCATATGTATACTATAGAAAGTTAAACATCAAATATCATTTGAATTAACATAGTCTTAAAATAGTTTTGACTTGATCAACAAGAAATCATGCATACAACCAAGGATAAATGGGAAAGTTAACTTCAAGATAAACTTTCATCTCTACTTTGAAATACTTCACCACCTCATACAACTAGTCATTATTTAAGAACATGGGAATTACAATGTAATTGGGAATGTTAAGGGATTTGTAATGTATGGAAAGAGAAAACAAATGACAAGGGAAATAATGTTACATGTTCAGAATAATAACCCATCAATTATAAACCATGTTCCAATATCCAAATCTATGCCAATAATCATCTCACACTTATCATGTCAAACATATCTTCATTAATTGCTATCATATCCATTGTCTATGTCCAATAAACCTTTGGATTTGTTCATGTATCAAGGGGGAAAGATATGACTTAAAATGAACATGATATTTGGGAACATGGAATAATTTATGTAAAATGAGAGTTTGGAGGGGATTGGCCCTGAATAATCAAACATTTTCCAAAATATATGAATTCATCCCAAACAAAGTTCATTAAAGAGAAACTATCTAGAAATATATCCTTTTCATATTCTTCTCTCGACCATAATTTAATCGATCAAAAATATTCTTGCTATCAAAATATATATGCCAAACTGATAGAAAAACATTTCTTATTTCATACAACAGGGGCAGAAGGTGAGTTTTTAAAATCATAAATGTTCCTGGGAATTAACAAAATGACGAATGAAAAGTGAGAGTATGAGGGGTATGATCATGTATGTAGAAATAAAACATTTCTTAATTCTCAGACAACCCAACCACAGTTTTATTACAACTCAGAAAAGTATGCCTCACAACCAATGACTAGGACTCCAAACCAATTTTGCATTTACAGACAACTTTAATATATACACATAATTTTTGTATGGAGTTTTTTTTTAATCAACATCAATAACATACAACAATTCTTACATGAATTGAATATGTTAAATAAAAATCGATGCCAATATTTGAGAGTCGAAAGTTGTATGGTATAGTCATCCTGTTATTTCGAACCATGAAACATAATTCGTTGGTAAAAAACCTTTTCTTCTAAACCTTTCTTCAATCAAACCCAACGAAAGTTCCCTAAAGTATTTCCATACACAAATCATATATCAACTATCAAATCAACGAAGGCTCGAAATTGGTTAATGTTACCCTTTTTCTTTGTAAAATTATATCAACCTTTACCAAAATCTTAACAAAATATTTATGTATATAGAAATAAAAGGTATCGGGTTGTACATGCATACAAAACCCTCATAAGCTCGAGCTTCAAAATAATTTTTGTTGTGTACAGGACCCCAATCCCAGGGTTTATCATGGAGAAAAATGACCAAACAATTCCCCAATTTTAGAGTTACGATGCCAACAATAGGGTTTCAAATACAAACAGATCCACCAACATGATCACGTTTAGGGAATTTCTTTACAATGCAAGGTCGAGTAGCATTACAGGTTTTCAATTGAAATACATGGGTTTAAAACCCTTTAAAACAAAAAACAAAAAGAAACGTGTAGAAGGAAACCCATGAATATTTTCCACCTTTAATGAAGACTCCAAGCATAAATAAGTGAGACATGTTGGAAAATTTGTTGTCATTGATGTCAACCCTAGAAGAAGCCCCAAAGCAAGTCCAAAATCCTCTAGAAGTGATGAGTTTACTTGAAGGAGTATCCAAAGTGGTACCATTATGGTGTATCTCTAAGCACGGCCCTCATGGGAAGACGCTTTGAAGAAGTCTACAAGAATCCCTTGTCGTCAAGAAAATAAGTTCCAATGTATGGTCAAGAAGTCCTAAAAGTATGGTTAAAAGGCCCTGGAGGTGTGGTAAAAAAGCCCACACTTGATTGAATAAAAAGAGTATGAAGGGCATTGAAAATGCATGCAAAACTTCCATGGATTGATATTTCTTGTCAAGTTGTTTCCAACGGTAGGTGACAGGCCACGTGGTTCCTCGTGATTGAGGATATATTCCCTTTTAAAGACGATCATGTGAATTTTCCCCATTGCATGAGTCAGACCTATTTGGATTAAACGTTTAAATACAATTGAAGTTAGATATCAAGTCAACCCTACCTAAAATAAAGATTAAAATTAAGTTAAATTTACATGGTCAATTCGTCCCTAAAAGGATGCTAAATCTGTTATAATATAGAAGATGGTGTGCTCATTTTACCATTGACGATACCCTCGTCACCCAACCATAGGCCGAAGCCTCCCTCCGAGCACCTTAACCTTGACTGATAATTCCTCCGAAAGCAAACCCTAGGCTAGATAGCCAAACAAAGAGTAGCGCATCAATCCCCAAGGATAGCGCATCACAAAAGACTGATCAGATGTTCCAAACCCTAGCCAAGAGATATCCAAGCCAATACTAAAACTAGCTGTTGTTGCACCTGCACCTGCAACCCTCCTCCAAACCTGCACACCAGACTGCAACTGCAGTGCGCACCAACTGGGAAACTGCAATTCTAAGATACTTTCAAATGAGAAATGGCGCCCTGTATTTATAGTAATCCTGCCAGTTTGATGGGGCCGACTTCTCCTTCTGGGTATGTGTCTGTTCAATATATTATTATTAATTCTGGCCGACTTCTTCTCTTGGAGGCTAATAGCCTAATATAAATTATCTTCTTGAGCCGACAAGGATTCTAGGGTTATTAGCCAATTCATTAGGGTTTCTCTTGCTTCC
>ML788664.1:82755-109888 GCA_009831015.1 Picea engelmannii
AGTTCTTATCAGGCTGGTAATCTTGTGATTCTTGATACACTGACTGGTTGTTCTGGTTCTTCTTTTTCTTTCTTGGAATCTTTATGTTCTTCTTCATGTTTTTCTTTAGCTCTTGGGTCCATGGAGTTTCTTATAGATTCCATTCCCTAGAGATCATCGGTTCACGGATCTGGATGGAAAACCAGGAATACTTTAAGGCTTCTCTTCGAAAAGGTCTTCTTCTGCGGTTGAGTTGAACACGTACTGTCTTTTCATGGCTTCTACCATGGATATATATATTTTTCATCATCTTCAATGGATCATAGGATTATCTCCCTCCTGATCCTTGCTTCATGTATAAGTGCATATAATCTACTCCCTTCGTCTGACTGAGTCCATGCTTCTGTCTCCGTCCTTATTGTTTTCTACAATATATAATAGAGTCCACGCTTCCATATGCATCCTTATTGTCTTCTGCAATATATAATTGGCTTTCTTTGTCTAACAGAGTCCACGCTTCCGTCTTAGTTTTCGTCATAAGTATTTCTCCAATTCCTCTTGATATCTGACTTCTAAGTCTCTTCAAGATCGATTATGATTTCGGCTTATCTTGTAATAGATTTCACATGATATATTTCATCCCTTCATGTGTATTATCTAATGATATTCATTCTTATCTTGTTGTTCTTCCATAGGTATATTTCTTCTTGGAACACATTATCTTCCAAGAGATAGATATACAAGATATGTACAAGGACGATGCAAGCAAGATATGTACAAGAAAATAAGAAGAGTGTTGTTACCTTTTAGTAGAAGAAATCTCTTCCATCCTACTTAGTCTTCTTTGCAGGTTCATTTTCTTCGACAATCGATGCTTCATGTTTCTCCTTCCTTTTCTTTAGCTCGGGAAACTGATTCCTGTAGTGACCGTACTTTTGACAGTTGAAGCACTGTATTTCTAAAATGTCTTTTCTTTGTTTTGGCTTCCTTCTTGAATCAAACTTTCTTTTGTCCCTGAAGTTCTTGAATCTTGCTGTGAAGGCTTGATCATCGTACTTCTTTTGAGGTTTCTCTTTTTCATTGATCCTTGATTCTTCTTGAGCATAGCAAGTCCAAAGTTCTTCAAATGTCGGGTACTCCTTCCTTGTGTTCATGCCTGCGGCAAATGCATCCCATGTCTTGGGAAGACCATTGAGTACTATGTTCACCAATTCCTTTTCTGAAGTGATCTCTTCAATAGCTTGTAGCTGATCTCTTAGCTGGGAGATCCTTACAAAGTATGATGTTATGTTGACATCATCATTCATCTTCATGTCACAAAGATCATTCTTCAGACTCATAACTTGTCCAATGTTTCTAACTGAGAAGAGATTTGTTAGAGCATCGTACATCTTCTTCGATGAGTCAAGATGGGAGACGTAGGGTATCAAGTGGTATTTTATAGAATCCACTATGATACTCATCACATTAATGTCATCGTTTTTGAACTTCCCCATAATTGCAACATTTTGCGGTTCCTTCTCTTTCCCTTCTTCAAACACTGGTTTCACGATATTTCCTTTCACGATATCCAACACTTTATTCTTGTCAAGGATGAGGTCAATCCTTGTCTTCCACGCTCTGAAGTTAGAGGCTCCATCTAACTTATTCCCATACTTCATAGAATTCGTCATGGCTTGCTTGACTTGGTCAAACCCTAGATTTGACCAGAAATTTAAACTTCACGTCTTGGCCTTTTAGAGTACCAGGAGATGCACTGGGCTAGGGCGCACTGATATATCTGAAGATTAGGTCAATATCATCACTTAAGGTGCCTCAACAAGAGGTTTAGGGTTTTTGCAACTATTTCTGCTGGTAACCCTAGCTGCAATGCTTTTGGAAGTTTCTCCTGCTAGTAACCCTAGCGACAGTTCCTCAACGAGCTCAATATCTAGCGGCTATGTTTCCTTCTAGCATTTTAGGCTGACTGAAGGGGTGTGGGCCCATAACCTGTTAGAATATAGAAGATGGTGTGCTCGTTTTACCATTGACGATACCCTCGTCATCCAACCACAGGCCGAAGCTTCCCTCCGAGCACCTTAACCTTGACTGAGAATTCCTCCGGAAGAAAACCCTAGGCTAGATAGCCAAACAAAGAGTAGCACATCAATCCCCAAGGATAGTGCATCACAAAAGACTGATCATATGTTCCAAACCCTAGCCAAGAGATATCCAAGCCAATACTGAAACTAGCTGTTGTTGCACCTGCACCTGCAACCCTCCTCCAAACCTGCGCACCAGACTGCAACTGCAGTGTGCACCAACTGAGAAACTGCAATTCTGAGATACTGTCAAATGAGAACTGGTGCCCTGTATTTATAATAATCCTGCCAGTTTGGTGGGGCCGACTTCTCCTTCTGGGTATTTGTCTGTTCAGTATGTTATTATTAATTATGGACGACTTATTCTCTTGAAGGCTAATAGCCTAATATAAATTATCTTCTTGATTTGACAAGGCTTCTAGGGTTATTAGCCAATTCATTAGGGTTTCTCTTGCTTCCCGGAGTCTTCTATTCTCGTCAGGTTCACATGTAGAGGTAAATACCTCCCGCAGCTACCATAATATTAACAAAATCTAGTATAAATAGGCACTAAAGATTCTCACTTTATGTCATCACATCATTGACTTGTGTTCTGAGGAAATCAAGAAAACTCTGAGGTTTATCTTTGGCGCGGATCGAAGGAGGATTCAAGCAAAGGTTAGAGGCTAATTTTGGTGCAAGTTTTGAAGTTTATTCTTGGATTATCTTGAGCGAACTTCAGATCTATCTTTGTGTATACAAGTGAAATTTCAAGACTATTTTCTAGTATGAGTTCCATAGGTGTTTTGGTCGAATTTAAGGGTTATTTTGGAACAAACCTCAGCTGAGTTTAAAGACAATTTTGAGGTGAGGTTCGGGGGTACTTTGAGAGAATATCTCAGGTCTGTATTGTGTGAATTATAGAAACATATTAAGACAAGTTTCAAGGGAACTCCAAGCAAATCTCATATTTGTTTTGAAACATTTTAAATGAAGCCTGAGGTCTGACAACAAAGAAGAAAGATCTGGTTGGTGCAAGTTTGAGGGCCATCTTGGTGCAAGTTATAGAAGCAACCTAACCAAAGTTCAGACCTGGTTTTGGTGCATGTTTTTCTAAGATATATTGGGAGAATTTTTCATATATGTTTAGGAGGAGGTTTTGACCAACTATTGAGGGACTATGTTTGTAGTTCAAGATATTTTTCCTGGCCTAAATACAACCTAGCAAGGAAGCATATTACAAGGATTGTCTCAGCAAGAGTTAAGGACAAAGATAAGGATTTGTTTTGGCCAAATTAGGAGAATTGTTCCAACAAATATGCTAGAAGAATAAATATGTCATAGCGAAGATGAAAAAGGGTAGCAATAAAAGGTATTGATCAAGGGTAAAAGAATATATCTATCCCAGTCATCAAGGAAAGGGATTTACTTGGAAAAATCTATCAAATTCAATTCTATTTATAGGTTTATTCTGGTAAGTCCTAAGTTTTGTTAAGATCATTTTGAAGCCAGTATTAAGGTGAAGTTGTAGCATTAATTTTGAGAAAATAAGTTTTGAAATAACGGTGGTTGGGTGGTGCTCGAGAAGATTGGTGTCTTAAGTTTGCAGGTTGGTGCCCGAGAAGTGTGAGTTTGTGCTCACAAGGGGGTTGACACCTCCTTCTAGTTGGTGCTAGAAAATCCAAGGGATTGGTGCCTCCTTCGAGTTGATGTGGAGAATATTGGAAGTTGGTGCTTCCGCTAAATGTAATCTTCTGATATATTAAAAAACATTCATTGGTTTTCTCCCATTTGGGTTTCCATGTAAAATCCTTGTGCACTATGTATATAATATGGTTGTTTGTTTCAATATCTGATATCTTGAATGCAATTATAAGTATACAAAGTGATAAATTGTTTGTACTGATTCACCCACCCCCTCTTAGTATCCCTTAATATACTGACAATTGGTATTAGAGCAGGTCTTTTGGGAACAGTCTAACCACTGGAAGGTAGATCATGGATTGCACTAAGAATGGAATGCCATTGTTTGATGGTCAGAACTATGCTTTCTGGAGCATAAGGATGAGAAATTTTTTGAAAGCATAGGGATTTGATGTCTGGAAAGCAGTGGTAAACAGATACAAGCCACCTACTTCTTCCCCAACAAATGTAGCTGGAAAAAGATTCTATGAAAAAAAAATTAAGGCTATGAATGATATTCTAAGTGGCTTGGTTGATTCAGTATATGTCAAGATTATGAATTGCCACTCTACAAAGGAAATTTGGGACAAACTTCAAAATATTTATGAAGGAGATGCCAAAGTCAAGGGGGCCAAGCTTAAAACTTACAAAGGTCAATTTTAACATCTAAAAATGAAGGAATATGAAGATATTGCAGCTTATTTTCTATGAGTTGATGAAATAATGAATGCTATTAGAGGATTGGGAGAAGAAATTAAAGGTTCGGTAATTGTTCAAAAGATATTAAGGTCTCTTCCAATGAAATTTGATCCTAAGGTTTAAGCCCTAGAAGAAAGAGAAGATCTTGCTACATTGAGCATGGATGACCTACATGGAATACTTATAGCTTATGAAATGAGAACAGAACAGGATAATCCATCCAGAAGATAAGAAAATTTCAAAGCATCTAAGAAGACAAGAAAAAAAAAGCAAAAGTCAGAATCAAGCTCCAGTTGTAGCAATGATTCAAATGAAGATGAAGAAATAACCATCTTCGTGAGGAGGTTGAAGAAAGGAACTGGAAAGTACAAAGCTAAGCTTCCCTTAAAATTCTTTAATTGTGGAAAAATTGGTCATTTTGCTTCCAAATGTCCTTGTGAAAAGGGTTCATATAGTGATGAAGAAGAAGAAGTTCCTAAGAAAGAAAATAAATATCATAAAAGAGACAAGAAAATAAATAGAAGAAAATTCTTCAAGAAAAGTCTCTATTCAAGAGAATATAGTTCTTCATCTGGTGAGGATAATGACAATGATAATGACTCAGAAAGAGTGCTCTTTATGGCAATGGAAACCCAAGAAGAAACCCTTGAAGATGATGAGGAAGACTGTGAATATGAAGGAGAAGTGGATATTGAGGAAGAACTAAGCAATGCCTTAATAGATCTAAAAAGAGAAAGGAAGAAAAACAAGTCGCTCAAGAAAGAACTAAGCGAGCTAAAGGAGTATTCTCAAAGTCCTAGCAAAAATTCTTAAGAAACATAGTAGATTATCATCAGTCTAAAATTCCAATTGGAAGAAGCCAAAATGATTGAAGAAACACTCAAAAACCAGTTGGAATAAACGGAGAAAATAAAGGAATACTCAACAACAAAACGTGAGTTCAGGACAAAGGAATACTCAACAACAAAACGATTGGATATTGTACACACCGATCTATGTGGACTGATGAGAAAAAAAGGGATGAATGGTGAACAATAATTCATGCTTCTTATTGATGATTACACAAGAATGACCGAGGTCTATTTCCTCAATAAAAAGTCAAAAGCGTTCTAATGTTTCAAGATATTCAAAGAGATGGTTGAAAACAAGACTGATTTGAAAATCAAGTGCTTAAGATTAGATAATGGAGGTGATTTCATGTCAAAATAATTAATGGATTTTTGTGAAGAACATGGAATAAAAAGAAAATTCTCAGTAGCTAGGACACCTCAACAAAATGGAGTCATTGGAAGGAAGAATAGAACTATACAAGAAATTGATAGAACCATGTTGAATGATTCCAAGTTGAGCGATAAATTTTGGGTACAAGAAGTACATACATCTGTTCATATCTTGAACAAAGGAATGCTTAGAAGTAATAATAATAAGACTCCATATGAACTATGGAAGGGAAGACCAACAAACGTCAATCACTTTAGAGTTTTTGGAAGCAAATCTTACATAAAAAGAGAAGATAATAAGGTTGGAAAATTTGACTCTCGAGTTGATGAATGCATACTCGTTGGATTCTCAAGAAAAATGAAGGCATACAAATTCTGTAAACTAAGACTCAACAAAATAGTGGAAAGCATCAATGTAAAAGTCGATGAAACAAATGTGTTAAAGACTAGGAAAGAAAGAAAAAATTCAAAAGAGCAGGAAGCAAAAGAAGAACTAAAGCAAAAAGAAGAAGTAGAAGAAAAATAAGAAGAAGAACCAGAAGAGAAGCAACGAGAAGGAGAGAAATAAGAAACATAAGACAATAAACAAGATCTCCAGACACCTAAATGTTACTATCATAAGAATCATCCACCAGAACAAATTATTGGGGATAAAAATGCAAGAATAGAAACCAGAAGAAGCAAACAAACACGTGCACCAAAACAAAGACTGTCGATTTTCTCTCCAAGTGGATTCAACCCTTGCTACACATTAATACCATGTCAATATTTTACCACTCTACTCAACACCTGATAGTTAGCTCAAATAAAATCACTTTATCTAACAAAATCACAACAGAGTAATCAACTAAACATGTAGTGGAAACATAAACAAGGAAACCAAATCAAGCACATAAGAACACCAAGATTCGGGTAAACCCCTGGAAAAACCCTAGAGGGAAAACCAGTCCAATGATGCTTTTATTAAGGTAAAATCAGGGCTCCCGTAACAGGGATAATGGACCACCGAGAGAATTACACACTACAGAAAAACCTGGAAACTCTCATGCTTCTGTACGACATTGTACCAACACATTTCCCAATGCATCCATGAATTTCCCTTCTCTGTCCCATGGATGTCTATGAATTTCCTTTCTATGACCCACGGATATGTATGAAAATATCATATGACAACCTTTGTATAGATATTCTCTTCTTTGTGGCTTCTATCCTCTGAAACCCACTTGTGGATGCTTCTACTCTCTCTCCTCCTTGACCTATATAACCTCTAGATGAAATTCCTTCTCCACCTACAAATATCTTGAATCATGATCCTTTGTTATCCAATCCTCTCATCAATACTTGGATGAAATCTCTTTACCCAACCAATGAGATCTCCTCACTCTAGTGTAAGAAGAATTATTTCTTTGTTCCTACAGTCCTTACTAGCAAAATTCCTTATTTTCTATCCTCAACCTTGGTCTCTCACCAAGTCTCTCACAAGTGTATCTCACAAAAATATCTGAATTTGATCTCTCATCAAAAGTGACTTCTCACATACCCCAGCCTTGATTTTATAATCATGAGTTACAATCTATTTATAATCTTAAAAGTGATCTATGGTTGAGATTACTTCTCACACCCACTTAAGATTTAGATTACATGTTGCATGCTAAGCATGTCCTTAAATAACTCAATTCACTAATAAATATGATTTTACTTTATGTAATTCCTTCTAACTAAAGTAAACTCAAGACTAGAATATCTTTTACTACTTCCACATGCAAAACACATGCCCATGTGGAAGTACCTATCCAATCCTACCAAAACATCAACACTCCCTCTTAATGAGGAAGGTACTTCTACTACTTAGATTTTTCTCTATCTTCACTACCAAATACACTACCATACCTTCTCTCTAATACACCTGATTGGATTCTCCCTTTGACACAGAAGCTATCCCTTCCATGATGATATGACATGTCTCTGAAGACTCACTGCCTCTAAACATTCTCCTAGAAGTCTCCTGCTCATGAGCATCCTATGTGGCCATATCATACCATGAATCCTTCTTGATTAAATTGGAAGGATTCTCCTTCCCACCTTAACCTGAAGGCTGATTCCCTCTGAGTTTATCAACCTTTGATGCTACTTGCTCCATGTTCTTTGTCACTATGTTGCTGACAATTTCTCTCATAGATTGACCCTTTAGCCTATACAAGTTGTTCTCTCTAACTCCAAAGATAGTTGCTTTGACTGAGCTAGTTCCTTTGGGCATGATAAACACCTTCCCATTATGGAATGCTACATCAAATCCCTTCTTCTCAATCACTGAGACTGATATCACACTCCTCTTGAGTTCTGGCACCCATAACACATCCTTCACTCTAAATGTGCCTCCTGACTCCATCCAGAATGGCACTGCTCCAAATCCCTTCACTGCATGATTGGTCCCCATTCCAAATTCCACATGCATCTCTGATTCAAACCCTGTGAAGCTCTCAAATACCTCTCATGCTCCTGTCATATGACACGTGTCTCCACTATTTATTAACCATGCATTAGTTGATATGATGCCCACATAAGTTTGGGAAACAAGTAAGAACTCTGTATGTTCAAAATTCTTGCAAAACTCGTCCACTTGATCCTTTACTAACATAGCTACTTCTGATTGTGTTTTGTTTCCCCCCTTCTTCCTGTGTCAGCATTTCCCTGCATAATGTCCAAACTTGTGACATGCAAAGAACTTGACTTTTCTCATGTCCTTCCTCTTCTTTCCATATTGAGCAGTCGACTCTCCACTGGAAATATTCTTGAACTTTCCCTTCCTTGCTTGAATTTCAAGAGAAAATTTCTCATCATGGCTCCTCTTCAAACCATCCCTGGACTCTAACCGAGTCTCCTCCTGAATACAATTATTCCATAGTCTATCAAACCTTGGATTTGTCTCTCATGCACAAATCCCCTGCAAAAAAGTTTCTCAAGACTTGGAAAGGCCTCTCAATACTACATTCACCAATTCATCATCTTATATTGTCTCACCAATCGTTGCAAGATGATCTCGGATCTGTGTAATATTCATAAGATAATTCACAACCATGTCCTCACTAGACATCCTAACAACTTGAAGCTAGTGTTTCAAATGTAGCAACCTACCCGTATTCTTGTTTTAGTATAGACTCACCAAAGCATCATGCATTTCCTTCGCATATTTCTTCTCATTAATGTGCGGAATCAGGTGATCCTTCACCGATTATAGAAACACCCTCTTGGCATTCACTTCCTTATTCTTGTGAACTACCAATTCCTGGAGATCCAGAGGATCTGTAACCACACCCTCGACATACTCTTTGATTTTATTATCCTCTAACATAATAAGAATCTTTGTCTTCTAAGCCTGGAATTTTGTTGCCCCTTCTAACCTATCCTCAATCTTCAAGGTGTTCACCATCTTCAATATTTGATCTGATAACCCTCTATTGGAACTGCCCTGTATAGTTTTGTATGGCCTATATGTGACTTGTCCTTCTTTGACCCGTCGATATTTGTGACTCGTCCTTATTTGACCCGTCGATATTTACGACTTGTCCTTCTGTGACTCATGGATGTCCGCGACTGTCTCCACTGTGACTCACAGATGCCTCTGTATACCTGCAAAAACACTTGTTCTGCCCAATACTGTTGTTGAAAATACGTCCTTTGATTTCCTTTGTTGGTTATCTACCTGATAATATCTATCATCTTGGTTTCCTCCCTTCAAAGCAACCTTGACTCTGATACCATGTTGATTTTCTCTTCAAGGAGATTCAACCCTTGGTATGCATTAATACCATGTCGATATTTTACCACTCTACTCAACACCCGATAGTTAGCTCAAATAAAATCACTTTATCTACTAAAAGAAAATTTTAGTTGATCCATGTGGATATCGGTGGCCACCCACCTATTCCAACTGGCTCAAAAAAATTATTTGGCAGTTTACTATTTTTAGCAGTTTTTTGGTTCCTAAACTTCTAGGGCCATTTTGAGGGCCTAAATGACGCTTTTTCATGATCGAACACCTTAATTATTTTTGAAGGCCCTAATTGAGCCCCCAAAATGAATCTCCTTATTGATACCTTAGCAACGAGCTATCGTTCACCCCAAATGGAGATCGTATGCCAAAGTTACGCCCCCAAGAAGTTGATACACCAAACTACCCAAAACAGGGTCCACAAAACTATTGGCTTTTCATCTTCTGGGGTTAGGGTTTTGGATTTTATTTATGTTAAAAAGGCCTTTGGAGCCTAATTGTAATAATCATCTTCTTTTGAATGAGCGTATCCATCACATATATTCTCAGAGATAAATTGCCACCATTCTAACGAGTCTTTCACTCTGTATTTCTATAGTTTTGTACATTTCGCTCATTAAGAGAAATTGTGTATTATTGTATCTTTGTGTTGATGGTTATATATTTGATATATCTCTGTTATATTATTTGATATCTAATATATCTCTTTACATTTATTTATTATATCTCCGTTCTCATTTCGTGCAAAAAATAATCTAGATCATGAGTAATCAAATAAACATGCAACGAAAGCATAAACAAGGAAACTAAATCAAGCACATAAGAACACCAATATTTAGGTAAACCCCTGGAAAAAATCTAGAGGGAAAACTAGTCCACTGGTTCTTTTATTAAGGTCAAATCAGGGCTCTTGTAACAGGGATAATGGCCCACTAAGATAATTATACACTACAGGCAAACCTGGAAACTCTTGTGCTTCTATTTAACCTTGTACTAGCATGTTTCCCAATGCATATGTGAACTTCCCTTCTTTGGCCCACGGATGTCCACACATTTCCCTTATTTGACCCATGGATATGTATGAAAGTCCCGTACAGAAACCTTCGTACGACTTTTCTCTTCCCTGTGGCTTCTGTCCTCTGAAACCCACATGTGGTTGCTTTTGCTCTCTCTCCTCCTTGAACTGTATGACCTCTAGATGAAATTCCTTCTCCACTTATCAATATCTTGAATGACGATCCTTTGTGATCCAACCCTCTCATCAATACTCTAATGAACTCTATTCACCCAACTAGTGATATCTCCTCACTCTAGTGTAAGAAAAAGTCTTTCTTTTCTCCTACACTCCTTACTAGAAAATGTCCTTCTTTGCTATCGTCAACCTTGGTCTCTCACCAAGTCTCTCACAAGTGTATCTCGCACAAGTCTCTGACTTTGATCTCTCATCAAAAGTGAGTTCTCATATACTCCATTCTTGATTTTATAATCATTAGTTACAATCTTTTTCTAATATTCAAAGTGATATATGGTTGATATTGTTATCACTCCAGGAAACTCTTCTAGGTTGTAGCTCGAAGATGCCTGGTAACTTAACTATTTTCTCAATGTTGAATATATAATTGGATCAAGATGGAAAACTAACTCACTGAATCTTACACTCAAGATAGTCTAGTTATATTCAACATTACAAGGCCTTCAAGGGCTATTATCAGACAGGTTGTGTATCAACTAGAACATAATCTAATCACATAAACCAGATCACACATATATAAAACAATAGGTATGATGGGTCTAGAAACTAGTACAATAGCTTATGATCCTTTTCCAAATAATCAAATAGTGATATGACAGTCACCTATGGATTATATGATCATAAACAGAGAATGGCATTCACTCATAAACATAGACAGATAAGAAAGAAGGAATTTGATAACATCAATGAAATAAGCTTCCAAGTTTCTTATATTAAAGAAAGTGTCTCAACACAAAATGCAATAATCTAGTATATGAAATCAAACCCATATTCCTTAAAATGTTATGGCTTTATAGCCTTTACATGAGAAATCTAGATCCTAAAAAGTTGGATCAGATTTACTTGAAATAGTAAGTCAAAATCTAGTACAAGAAAATAGGAAGAGATGCTAAAAACTTTGACAAGTGTAGAAAGCCTTCCAAGGCTGTTGAGTATCCATAGAAGATAAGATAAGTCGAATCTACTATTTATGGCAAAAACTGTTTCTATACCGAGAAAATAGGTCGCTAATTCCACATTGCCACCTTGTTAAATGCCTCAAAAAGCAAAACAAAACCTTAAATCTGATGTGTTTAATTATTATCCATCTTTTGAAATCATCCTTGAGGCATCTGATTAAGAAAAACTTGGATCTGGGCAAAAATACAACCTCTCTACCTTGTTTGTACCTTTCGATGGCTAGAAGAGTTAAAATCTGAGACTGTATGCCACCAAAAGTTCTGCTTTCGATGGCTAATGAACAATGAAATGTATGCCTAAGCCATCGAAACCTGAGATTAAAAACAATTCACAAAATTGTAAAAATGTGTTACCTTTGTGATTTTAGAACTTCAGGGCTGCTCCTCTAGATTCTTTGTAGTCTGGGCAAGGTTCTCTGTGGCCGCTGCTAGGTTCTCCAGGCCAGAGTGAACTATAGGCTTTGGCTTTTTAAGCATGAGTTTAATCTTTGAGAACCTAGCAACCTTATATGCCTTCTGGTTTGCTTGAATTAGTTTTCTATTTTTATTCTCCAACTTGACATACATCTTAGCAAGTATATGAAAAGAATCATACAATTCAACATTTCTTTCTACTAGATTTGTATTCCTTCTCTTGATTTCTCTTTCCAAAATTTCAAGCTCATATACTTGCCTAAGAATTTGATTTATCTTTTGTGATGAAGACTTCTTTGGTTTGCTGGTTGATGCTTCAACAACTTGATGATATTGATCTCCCTTAGGTACTTGTGAAAGAGAGTCTTCATGCTCTGTCACCAGCTCTCCTGTTGGAACTAATTCTAGAAGACCTTGCTCTGCCACAACTTCCTCATGCTCTATTTCAACAGGCTATTCTTCATCCTCAGAGTCTGTGTAGGGAAGATTTAGGATGTTTTTATTTCTTGGAGGAGATTCTTCTTTCCCTGTATCATGACTGAAATCCATTTTTTTCTTAGCTTTCCCAAGCTTAGAAGATGGAGAGGGCTGATCAATTGCAACTGGAGAGATGGCTATCCTCTTCCTCTTTCCACTTCTAGGAGTAGAAGACTTCTTTGAAGAAGGCTTCTCCTTATCTCCTGGTTGAAAGTCTGTCTCAAATTCATTCCAAAAGAGGAAATGATTTCATTTACTATTCCTTCTCTTCAAAAACTCACAAACCATGAGTGTGATTAGGCCACGATGAAAAATCTTGCCCTTAACTTTACTTGGTTTTACTTGAACTTGGTAGGCCATTTTTTTCAAGCTCCTGTAGAGGTAATAAGGCAAATTCAAAGGAGTCCTGCTAGTGAAGTGGTTCATCAATTTGAAATAATAGATCATTACCCTGCAATATCTACCTTCATAGGTTATATAAATAAGGATGGCTTTTAACAAGTTCTGCCATTTATCCTTGAGAAAAGACATGGGAATGTCTTTCTTCCAAATTAAACTTTTACGCTCTGGTTTGAGATAGCACCTAAAATCCACATCCCTGGTGACTGTAGTCTTAAAACAACTCTCTCCAGTTCTGGGAAGTTTTGTCACCTCTGCTATGAGAGCTTCATCTACTATGAATTCATCTTGTCCAATGACAACTTTTTTCCCATCGAAAGCCAGAGAAAAAGCCTCTGCTACCTGTTAGTGAGAGCTTTGCAACTTTTCAAAAAACATGTAACACCCTGCGTCTTTGAATAGCTGACATACTTCTGGATGCGACTCTAGGTAGTGTATGTCATTTAGCTCTTTCCTAAGAGAATCTTCTCCTCTCCTCATCTGGTAAACTGCTCCTATACACCTGCAAATGAAAACTCAGGCTTGGGGAAGACCACACAACGCAGATGGGGGAAGGTTATGGCTTAGCTACAACATAGGCGAAATATGAGGAACGTTTATAAGCTGGCCATGAATTTGAGGGATTTGAAAGAAAATGAGGATTGAAATGGTAATGATTAGCAGATCAATCTCGAAGGGTAGAAAGGTACAAATAACCATGTGATTTTGTTGGTGTTGAATTTGGAATAATTTAATTAATCGCGCAGATCTCAAATCCTAGATTTTAGGACATGTGTAAGGTGGAGAGGGTTTAGGGTTAAGTAAATCACATCATTATTCATAATGAAACTAAAGCACCTCTTACCAAGTAATCATCAACCACTTCTTGTATTTCTGGTGGCTAATGAGTAATCATAATCCTTCAAACTTGACGTTTCATGCATGATGAAGAGACGCGCTAGCCTTTTTCAAGCTCCTCCACTTTCGGTGGCTAGAGTAGCCCCGAATTTCACGTTTTAGCTTCCGAAAGCTAAGGCTTTCGGTGGCTAATGAACTTTTGAACAGTCTGCCTAATCCACCGAAACCTGAGATTTGACTTTTTTGAAATGAAAACGAAACCAAATGTTTTTCAAACTTTATTACATGCATAAAGCTCTAAAAAATGATCCTTAAAAAATTTAGAAATGTATTTTTTGAATGACATCCTATCACCTAAAATAAAACAACTGGATTAATTTATTTGAGGAGATAACACTGGCTCCTATTGGGGGTGAAAGCCTCCCTGTGAGGTTTCAAGAACCACAGAACCAATGCATTTCCTGTAAAAAAAAAATTCAAACCTATCTACTAGTGTTTCCATTGGGCATGGAGTTATTTTGCAAAAAAAACTAAAACTGGAAATAAAATTTACAATGGCAAGGATTTGAAGCCTTAGATAAAATAGAGTTTCCAAAAAACCCATTGACTGGGCCACCAAACATTTCTTCACCTTCCAGACTTTGCAGAATGAAAGTGTTGTTATGTTGTACTTGAGCTATCATGAAAGGACCAGTCCACAAAGAGTCAAACTTGTCATGCTTTCCTTTATCTTGTCTGAGAGCATCCCATTTCAAAACCCAGTCACCAACCTAAAATTTGTCCACCTTTTCTTTTCTGTCAAAAGTATCCTTGATCCTCTTTTGTTGAGCTTCTTATTTGTCCACCAACTATTCTCTGACTTGCTGCAATTCTACCAAGTCAAGCATTCTTCTCACCATATCATTTGATTCAATTTTTTCTTCTTGAAAGAACTTATCCACTGGTAGAACTAGCTGAATGGGGAAAATGGAATCAGTGCCATAAACCAGTTTGAAAGGAGAAGTCCCTATAGATTTCTTGTTGCTCACTCTGTCAGCCCAAAGAGAAAACTTTAGTTTAGAATCCCAGCTCTTTTGATTCTCCTCCAACAACTTTCTGATGATTATGAATTGACTCTTATTGGATGACTTGGCAAGGCCATTTCCTTGAGGGTAGTAAGAAGTAGAGTGTACCAATTGAATGCCCATTGACTTACACATGTCAACCAATGCATCAGCTTTAAAGGCTGTTGCATTATCTGTCACTAGCCTTTTTGGGTAGCCAAATATGATCAGGATGTTTTCATAGAGAAACTTCATGATGACTTGATGAGTGGCATTTCTAGTGGGGATTGCCTCTATCCACTTGTTAAAATAGTCAATGGCTACCAGGATCCACTTATGCTAACCACTAGATGAAGGATTAATCTCACCTATGAAATCTAAGCCCCACTATTGAAAGGGACCATTCACTACAATAGGTCTTAGGGGCAGAGTTTGAGTTGTTGCTTCCCTGTGAATCTTTGGCACTTATCACAAGATTTCAAAAAGGCACACACATATGAAAAAATAAAAGGAAAATAGTACCCAACCCTTAGGATCTTATGAGCTGTGGTATTCCAGTAATGATGGCCTCCAAAAATACTTGAATGGAACTGATGCATGACTTCAACTGACTTGTCTTGTCCAAACATATCAACAGTAAACCAGAAGAATCTTTCCAATACAAAAGATTATCATTTATGCAGAATTTAATTGCTATGAGCTTAACAGCTCGGTCTTGAGTCATGCTAAGTTCAGGAGAAACCTCCAAATTCTACAAAAAATGAACAATACCTAAATACCACTCGCATGAAGACAAATTCTCAGCCACTTGTTGGTTGTCATGCTACTCTTTTGCTGCTACCTCTATCTGCAAGCTTGTTGAACTTACCCCAATGAAATTTATGCCTAAAATATCACAATTCTCTTCTCTCATGAGCTTGACAAGGCCTTGTCCTTTTACCAGCTTGGTGGGCTTCACTTCTATGTCAATCTCAATTAGATTTTCAATCCATTTGGCTCTCTTTCCATCAATATAAGGCTAGGTCAAGAAACCTTCACAGAGGCTGAAGGAACATAGGCAACAACCTTTGCATGGAGGATATAAATTCTGAAAGATTTTAATGACTTAGTGAGAGCATAGGCTTGTTTTTCTATAGGATCATACCTTATTTCAACATCCTTGAGTGATTTGATGAAGAAATCCATCGGGTGATCAAGACTTTCATCATCTTTCTGTAACAAGACTGTTGCCATTGTGTCATAGGAAGCAAAAGAGAAAATATAGAATTTCTTTGTGTAATATGGACCGATTAGAGTAGGAGATTCCATGATAGCCTACTTGATATCCTGGAATGAACTTCTTGCACTATCTGTCCATTTGATCTCATATCCCTTTTTCATCATAGAGGTTATATGTTTCACTAACTCAACAAAATTAGTAATAAAACTTCTGACAAAATTGATCTTACTGAGTAGGGATTGGATATCCTTCTTTGACCTTGGTATGGACAACTTCTGAATTGCTTCAACCTGAGATGGATCAATTTTCACTCCCTCTGCTGAAACAATGTGGCCTAGGAGCTTACCCTTCTTGACAACAAATTGAGACTTTTTTGAGTTCAGTGAAATACCAAACTGTCTACATTTCAAAAATACTCTTTTCAGATGCTCTTCGTGACTGCTAGAATAGACTGTGATATCATCAAGATAGATGAGGACAAACTTGTCCTTCTCTCCCACAAAGGCTATGTGCATGGCCCTTTGAAAGGTGGCCCCAACATTCATTAGCCCGAATGGCATCTTGGCGTACATGAAGGTACCTCAAGGAGTAGTAAAGGTCATTTTTTCTCGGTCATCAGGGTGCACAGAAACCTGGTTATAGCCTGAGAAGCCATCTAGAAAAGACATGACACTGGCTCTTGAAACTCTCTACAACAAATGCTCCATCTTGGGTAGGGGATAGTTGTCTTTATTGGAGCATTTATTTAGGTTTCTAAAATCAACACATAACCTGATCTCGCCATTTTTCTTCCTCACTATCACTAGGTTTGCAACCCATTTACAGTATCTCAGTGGAATTATGATTTTGACATCAAGGAGATTTTTTATTTCTTTTTCGATTACAAGAAATAAGAGAGGATTGATAGGTATCGATTTCTATTTGAATGGGATGGCGTCTTTCTCAAGGGGAATATTATGTTGAATGACATCAATATTATAGGTTTGCAGATCACTGTATTCCCAGGGGAATACATCAGCAAACTCCTTCATAAGACTGCAATATTATGACCTTTTATCAACAGTTAACTCAATGGACAGATTTATGAATTTATGATGACTTTGGCTTCCTATATTGTGGTCATGGATAGCAGGATCCTTCTCCTTCTTATCAGGTTTGTAGGGGACATCATTTTGGTCAAAAATCTTCTCAAGAGGCACCAAACCCCGAGGTATATAATTGTTGGGCAGCTGAACAATATCGTGTTGACCCATTTTTTCTCTTCAACTTAGGCTTTTTGGATTCCTCTACATTTTGATTTTCTTGGTCAATATGCATATAAGAAAATTCATCTACGACCTGGAGAAATCTACTAAGCTCATCATCATCCTCAAATACTTTCCAATACTTGACATTGTCAAGTAGGGATGGCCTGTATTTGACTTGGATTTCATAGTTAAGTCTAGGAGGCATGGGAGGAATGAACATACTGGACGAGATAGCAAGGGAATCAACTAGGTGATTCATAGCTCTGGGTATAGAAGAAATATCAAAAATGGAAAAAGAGTCCCTGAGTTTCCATACCTCATCTCTATAAGCTTTCAACCTGACATTTTTTGCTTGGAAGGTACTGTTCATTTGTTGTATGATGCGATCTGCATCTCCAAACACCTTTAGACCTTTGATTCCCATCTCCTTGGCAGAATTTAATCCCAACAACAAAGCCTCATACTCTGCTATATTGTTAGTAGTCTTGAAATCAAGTTTAAAAGACAAATGAATAGCCTCCTTTGAAGGAGAAATCAAAACTACACCTGCACCTGCTGAGTCTTTGGTACTGGCACCATCAAAGAACATGCTCCAGATGGGAGTACTCTCTCCATCAGACTGTTTATAAGTAGGCTTTGTGAGCTGCAAAGGAGATGGTTGAGAATCATCTATTTGCAGAATGCATGCCCCAAAGTCTGTGCCCAATGCATAGATGGGATGGTTTACATAATTCTTCTCATCACTAATGATGTAGGCAAGTTGATTCTCTCTGTAAAGTCTCTTTACCTCTCCTCCAAAAACTGGGACTATGGCATATGAAAGATCCATCTGCAGGGTGCCACCTAGCCTTTTTCTCCATGATTGTGACAAGAGGAGGCCAAACTTGGGTGGGATATCAGCCACTAGAACATCCATTACCATGCTTCTCATTGGCAGTTGGGCAAGGTTTATGACAAGGTATTTTATGAGGCCAAGGAATATGACTTTCCTTGAGTCGAAAGAGAAGAGATCATGGTAAGGTTTTGTGATGTCAAGCCCAAGCTCATCCATCACTTCTTTAGGCATAATATTGCGTGACGCTCTCGAGTCAAGCAAGCAATTGTGAAGGATCTTGTCATAGATATTCAGGGATATGTAGAAGGGTGGTCAAGAATCATCTCGGTTCTCAACCATAGGTCCTATAGTCACTCTGGTCTTATCATATTGAAGGTTTACATAATCAACATCTATGGGAGTCTTTGGTTGAAGGGACTTCAGGCTAGCATACCTGAATATATCATTCTTCATAAGTTCAGTCAATGGCATATGTATTTTTACCTTCTGAATTTCTGATTCGAAATTAAATGAATAGGATATTTTGTCGGAAGGTCTTACCTCATTAGAGGGAGCTCTGAGGGACACATGATCCTTAGCTTGGGGCTGCAATGGATTATGTTGTTGTTTTGCAGGAGTGGACATCTTTTTTGTAGGAGCAACAAGTTGCTTGGAAGAAACATCTTTCTTCTTTCTGGGGGCATCAAGCAATGGCTTTGAAGCAACAGTTTTGGATCTTAAATTATAACCTTGTTGATCATCTGTCTGATAGAAATATTCTTCAATGTTTGCCTCATTAATCTACTCATTCATGAGGGCCTCCTCATAATCTGTTTGTGTCAAGAAGGAGGAATCAACATCATCCTCAAAGCAATTGATGTCATCTTCTTCTTCAACTTCACCATGAGATAGCTCCTACTCTTGTTCCATCACAAAATTTTGGAAAGGGGACCTTATCCTTTGGTCTTCAACTACATTCTTATCTCTCTAAAGGATCTGGACCTACTGGTTGTTCCTTCTGTAAGGGAATGCATTAGGATTCTTGGGAGCATAGGCATTAGGCTCTCTACCTCTTACTGGTTGTTGACCCTGAATTTTCAGTTTTGACATCTCCGAGGTCAAGCTATCCAACATCTTGGCCATCTTTTCCATTTTGGTATTTGAAGAAGAAGGAGGATTAGCATATGACTTCTTTCTCTCAAACTTACCTTTAAGTTTCTGGGATGCCATAATGTTAGATTCAACCTCAAGAGAAACATCTTGCATTAAGGTGAGTGTGGCTAACCTTCTTTCTCTAAGGATCAAGCATAATTCTGGATCAAAGGCAGAAGAGTAAGTAATCTTTGTTGATGTGTCAGTTGGCTTGATCTCTGCAGGGATCTTGCCAAACATCTTATTTAGTCTTTTGGTGAAGTTTGAGACAGATTCACCATTTTCTCTTTTTAGATTTCCAAATTCAGTAATATAAAACAAAAGGTCTCTTATTTCTCCCCAATGTTTCAAAAACACTTCATCTAATTGCTCAATACTTGTCACTAAATTAGCTGGTAGTTCCTTGAACCACTTCCTAGCTTGACCATCCAAGCTCTTCACAAATACTCTGGTCCAAACATCTTCCTCAAAAATGTTAATGTTTTCAGCATAGGCATAGAAAGCCTCTATGTGCTCTTCAGTAGTATAATCTCCAAATCCAGTAAACTTGGGCATGTACTTCTGATAATCTCATGTTTGCATGGATGACAAAGGATTGGGAAAAACAAGAGGAGCATACCTATTTGCTAAGATATGTTCCATTTTTGTCAAAGGAGCAGCGATGGCAATCTTAGGGGTTGATGCAGAGGAATATTTTTCTATATATGATGACTGAGATGGGACAGGTGGGACTATGGACAATCATGGTGGTTTTACTTCACTAAGGAATGAAGTGGAAGCACTGGTAGAATGACTACCTTGGAATGTGGTTTCTTCAAAATCTGAACAAGGTGGGAAATAAGAAGCTCTATAAAACTGTCCAAGCAACAAGGCCAAGTTTTCCTCACCCTTAGAGAAAATGTCTTGTAAAATATCTTCAAGAATGGGCAAACTGGTATGGGTATAGAAAAAACCCTTTTCAGGCTCAGTTTGTGAAGAATTCAAGGAAGAGGAAGACTCCTCTTCTTGGATATATTCTAAAACTTATTTTCCTAAGTCAGATATAGTAGTATGCTCAGAAATAGGATCTATAAAATTAGAAGAAATTGAAGGCTCATCACCCTTCAAGCTTTCTGACTCAATTACAATTTTCTGAGAACTAGAAGTTTCAGTAGAAGTGGATTCAACAAGAGGTTTTCTAGATACAAATGAAGAAGTGCTTATTGAAATACCTGGTCTAGATGCTCTTGCAGATTTGGAAGTTTGTCTTTACAGTTCTTTTCCACTTCTGATGATCTTCTCAGGGTATGAAACTGGTGTTGCCAGTGGCCTTTCTTGATTTTCTCTGGTATGATCCCTTCTCGGAGCCACTTCGTTCCAATGGAGTCACCAGATAGATGATTACAACCAAAATAGTGTCCACACTTTGTCTATCATCAAATTTGGATCTATGTCATTTCCCAAGGAAGTTGAACTTCAATCTCCTTTCCCCGGCAACGACGCCAATTTGTTATCACTCCAGGAAACTCTTCTAGGTTGTAGCTCGAAGATGCCTGGCAACTTAACTATTTTCTCAATGTTGAATATATAATTGGATCAAGATGGATAACTAACTCACTAAATATTACACTCAAGACAGTCTAGGTATATTCAACATTACAAGGCCTTCAAGAGCTATTATCAAACAGGTTGTGTATCAAATAGAACAAAATCTAATCACATAAACCAGATCATACATATATAAAACAATAGGTATGATGGGTCTAGAAACTAGTACAATAGCTTATGATCCTTTGCCAAATAGTCAAATAGTGAGATGACAGTCACCTATGGATTATATGAGCATAGACAGAGAATGACATTCACTCATAAGCATAGACAACTAAGAAGGAAGGAATATGATAATATCAATGAAAGAAGCTTGCAAGTTTCTTATATTAAAGAAAGTATCTCAACACAAAATACAATAATCTAGTATCTGAAATCGAACCCATATTCCTTAAAATTTTATGGCTTTATAGCCTTTACATGAGAAATCTAGATCCTAAAAAGTTAGATCAGATTTACTTGAAATAGTAAGTCAAAATCTAGTATAAGAAAATAGGAAGAGATGCTAAAAACTAGGTCAATCTCCTCATCCTTGATGATCTTCATATCTTTCAAAACTTTGACAAGTGTAGAAAGCCTTCCAAGGCTGTTGAGTATCCATAGAAGATAAGATAAGTCGAATATGCTATTTCTAGCAAAAATTGTTTCTGTACCGAGAAAATAGGTAGCTAATTCCACATTGCCACCTTGTTCAACGCCTCAAAAAGAAAAACAAAACCTTAAATCTGATGTGTTTAATTATTATCCATCTTTTGAAATCATCCTCGAGGCATCTGATTAAGAAAAACTTGGATCTGGACAAAAATACAACCTCTTTGCCTTGTATGTACCTTTTGGTGGCTAGAAGAGTTAAAATCTGAGACTGTATGCCACTGAAAGTTCTGCTTTCGGTGGCTAATGAACAATGAAATGTCCGCTTAAGCCACCGAAACCTGAGATTAAAAATAGTTCACAAAATTGTAAAAATGTGTTACCTCTGTGCTTTAAGAACTTCATAGCTGCTCCTCTAGAGTCTTTGTATTCTAAGCAAGGTTCTCTGCGGCTGCTGCTAGGTTCTCCATGCCTTAGTGAACTATAGGCTTTGGATTTTTAAGCATGAGTTTAATATTTTAACACCTAGCATCCTTATATGCCTTCTGGTTTGCTTGAATTAGTTTTTTGTTTTTCTTCTCCAGCTTGACATACATCTTAGCAAGTATATGAAAAGAATCATACAATTCAACATTTCTTTCTACTAGATTTGTATTCCTTCTCTTGATTTCTCTTTCCAGAATTTCAAGCTCATATACTTGCCTGAGAAGTTGATTTATCTTTTGTGATGAAGACTTCTTTGGTTTGTTGGTTGATGCTTTAGCAACTTGTTGATCTTGATCTCCCTTAGGTACTTGTGAAAGCGAGTCTTCATGCTCTGTCAACGACTCTCCTACTGGAACTACTTCTAGAAGACCTTGCTCTGCCACAACTTCCTCATGCTCTGTTTCAACAGGTTGTTCTTCATCCTCAGATTCTATGTAGGGGAGATTTAGGATGTTTTTTTATTTCTTTGAGGAGATTATGCTTTCCCTGTATCATGACTGAAATCCATTTTTTTCTTAGCTTTCCCAAGCTTAGAAGATGCAGAGGGTTGATCAACTGCAACTGGAGAGATGGCTCTCCTCTTCCTCTTTCCACTTCTAGGAGTATAAGACTTCTTTGAAGAAGGCTTCTACTTATCTCCTGGCTGAAAGTCTATCTCAAATTCATTCCAAAAGAGGAAATGATCCCATTTCCCGTTCCTTCTCTTCAACAGCTCACAAACCATGAGTGTGATTAGGCCATGATGAAAAAGCCTTCCCTTAAATTTACTTGTTTTTTCTTGAACTTTGTAGGCCATTTTATTCAAGCTCCTGTAGAGGTAATAAGGCAAGTTCAAAGGAGTCTTTCTAGTGAAGTGGTTCATCAATTTGAAATGATAGATCATTACCCTGCAGTATCTACCTTCATAGGTTATATAAACAAGGATGGATTTTAACAAGTTCTTCCATTTATCCTCAAGAAAAGACATGGGAATGTCTTTCTTCCAAATTAAACTTTTATGCTCTGGTTTGAGATAGGACCTAAACTCCACATCCTTGGTGACTGTAGTCTTAAACCAACTCTCTCCAGTTCTGAGCAGTTCTGTCACTTTTGCTATGAGAGATTCATCTACTATGAAGTCATCCTAGCTAATGACAATTTTTTTCCCATCGAAAGTCAGAGCAAAAGCCTCTGCTACCTATTGGTAAGAGCTCTACAACTTTTCACAAAACCTGTAAAACCCTGCGTCTTTGAATAGTCGACATACTTCTGGATGCGACTCTAGGTAGTGTATGTCATTTAGCTCTTTCCTAAGAGCATCTTCTCCTCTCCTCATCCGGTAAACTGCTCCTATACACCTACAAATGAAAACTCAGGCTTGGGGAAGACCACACAACGCATATGGGGGAAGGTTATGGCTCAGCTACCACATAGGAAAAATATGAGGAACGTTTACAAGATGGCCATGACTTTGAGGGATTTGAAAGAAAATGAGGATTGAAATGGTAATGATTAGCAGATCAATCTCGAAAGGTAGAAAGGTACAAATAACCACGTGATTTTGCTGGTGTTGAATTTGGAATAATTTAATTAATCACGCAGATCTCAAATCCTAGATTTTAGGACATGTGTAAGGTAGAGAGGGTTTAGGGTTAAGTAAATCACATCATTATTCATAATGAAACTAAAGCACCTCTTACCAGGTAATCATCAACCACTTCTTGTATTTCTGATGGCTAATGAGTAATCATAATCCTTCAAACTTGACGTTTCATGCATGATGAAGAGACGCGCTAGCCTTTTTCAAGCTCCTCCACTTTCGGTGGCTAGAGTAGCCCCGAATTTCGCGTTTTAGCTTCCAAAAGCTAAGGCTTTCGGTGGCTAATGAACTTTTGAACAGTCCGCCTAAGCCACCAAAACCTGAGATTTGACTTTTTTGAAATGAAAATGAAACCAAATGTTTTTCAAACTTTATTACATGCATAAATCTTTCAAAAATGAGCCTTAAAAAATTTAGAAATGTATTTTTTGAATGACATCCTATCACCTAAAATAAAACAACTTGATTAATTTATTTCAGGAGATAATAGATATTACTTCTCACACTCACTTAAGATTTAGATTACATGTTGCATGCTAAGCATGTCCTTAAATAACTCAATTCACTAACAAATACAATTTTAATTTAATTAATTCCTTCTAACTAAAGTAAAGTCAAGACTAGAATATTTTTTACTACTTCCACATGCAAAACACATGCTTAGGTGGAAGTACATGTTCGATACTACCAAAACATCATTAAAGACATCTATCATTATTATCCAATGTTCAACCAAGCAACTTTCAGGAATCCAACAATGATGAACATTGGAGCAGGGCCATGGAAGAAGAATTGAATCAAATAGAGAAGAATGAGACATTGGAACTAGTTCCAAGACCTAAGGACAAAAACGTCATAGGCACAAAGTGGGTAGTCAAATTTTTTTTGAACGGATATGGATAGGTAACCAAAAACAAGGCAAGGTTAGTATACAAAGGGCATGCACAAGTTGAAGGTATATATTTTGAAGAAACCTTTTCCCCAGTAGTCAAAATGGAAGCAATCAGAATGTTCTTGGCTTATGCATGCTCCAGAAGGATCAATGTATATTAGATGGACGTAAAATCATCATTCCTTGATGGATAATTAGAAGAAGTTTACATAGAACAACCGGAAGGGTTTCAATTGTTAGAAAAAGGAAGACTATGTTTGCACATTGAAGAAAGCCTTGTATGGACTCAAGCAAGCACCTAGAGCTTGGTATGCAAGATTGGACATGTTATCACACAATTTGTACTTGTCCCAAAGGAAAAGGCTAATGGAGGGAAAATTGGCGTAATAGGAGGTTGTCCTATCACTGTCACCTTAATAAGACACCTCTTTCTATTTAGGGATGATAGCCCAGGGGAGACGTCCCTGGTGACCTGGGGGTTTGAGAAGGCAAAGGTAATGGTATCAAGAAAATTTGTTCCCCTCTCACAATTCACATTGATAAGAAAGTCCCAAAGGTTTAACAATATGAAGCAAATGTATGCTTAAGTGTACTTGTCCAGAACAAGACAACAAGAAAACAAGAAAACACTATTTTTCAAGCAACAATTGATGTTAGAGCTTCATAAAACCTTGGACTTTCAAAAAAATCAATAAGTTGATGTATAAGATGAAGCAAACAGAAATTTATAACAACAATGTATATATATTAATAGATTCACAATCAAGCCTTGAATAAGCTTCAAAATGACCCAAAATGGTAACCTAGAATTAGCATTATGCTAACACTTGTCAGAAGCTAAGAAGGCGATATAAAAATCAACTTTAACAATTGATTTTAGGAGATTTTATTGATGCAATATATGGTTGTAGATTACTTTTGTAACAACAACAAGAATGTTATTAGATTAGTCTAATCTAGGGTTAGGAGTAGTTAGCAAATAGCTTGAGGTAAATGATTTCGGGGTTGTTTTCATCAATCAACCAAGTATGAGGTATAAACCAATGTCTTTAGGGTTAATGGAGTCACTTTTTGAAGCAGAAATCTTGAAGGAAACAAATGATAATGTGTGAACTAAAGACAAGAGGGAGAATGATTGAGGTGTTGGTAACCCAAGGCCTCAATCACCAAACCCTAGAAGGAAAACAACTACTAGGAAGTAGGTAACCCTAGGCCCTAGCGGTTTTCTTTCTTCTTTAGATCAAGCTTGAGATAAATAAAATCTTGATGAAGCAATGATGTTAGAGGGCTAAAAAATTAGGGCTCTAGCACATGCTTCAATGGATATGTCTTCTAGCAAAATCTAGTAGGTGGATAGCTATTGAGATAAGGACAATAACATGTGCTTAATCTTCTAGGGTTTTACACTAGCAATCTCATAATCTTAGTAAATGCAAATTAAAATATACCATAACCATTCAAAGAAAGAAGAATTGCAGATTTTCACTCACATTCACCAAGAATAATCTAGCAATATGCCATAGTTGAAGAATTTCCACCAAGAAAATGCCAAAATACACCAAGACAAGCCTCCTCCAAGAGTTGCACACCACTTAATTTCAACCAATAAGCCTTAAAGAGGCCGAATTTCAGACCTCACTTGTGTGAGTGAATCAATGATGAATAAATACAAGGGATTATTCCCTTATTTATACAATCCAAATGACCTTTAATTACAAATTAGGTCAAAAAAGGATGACATGGCCAATTACATCAAATATCGAGTTTTTTACATAAAACTGACAATTTAAACCCTAAAATGTGCAAAAGGGGTGATGTCATGCCCTTATAGGGTGATGTTGGGCCTCCTAAGTGAGACGTTGGCTTCCAGGAGAAAAATGTTAGGCCTTCCAAGGCCTCTAGATCATGCCACACGTGCCACTTGGCACACAACTACCTCCATCATGTCCATCTGATGTTGGGTGATGTCAAGGGTCACAAGGGTGACATCATGGGCCTTCCAAGGCCAACGTTTAGGGGGAAAAGCAAGACCCCCCCAGATCCAGGCCTTCCATGCTATATCTGGTGGAATGCCCTCCTCTCTCTCCGATGCAAGCCTCTGGTATATGTCTTCCCCTGGCTGGGGTCTCAGCATCCATCTAGTGGTATTTTATCCCTATGGAGGTACAATCTAATCATATCCTCATATGTACATGTCCATTAGGTGTGGTCCTGCAACAACAACATGTTGATTATTTGGTTTGGTTGTCATTGACGTCAACCCTTGAAGAAAGTCCGGTAGAAAATTTCGGTAGCACAAAGGTTTGGGTAATGGACCCAAGTTTGTTTGACATATAATGGTATGAGTTTTAATATATTTTAAGGTAATACTATTCTATATGGATATTACATGTCATGCCATTTTCGGGGGTATGTGGAACATCACATAACTCCTCACAGTTAGAAAGTTATGACCATGTGAAGTTGGAGAACCCTCATGAGTCATCTAGAAGCCCCAAAAGGTCAAAGTTGTCAAAGTGGTTGCAAAGAAGAAATTATTTAAATAATAAAGTGAAGTGATGAGTGTACTATAAGTCAAAGTGGATACAAAAGAAATTATTTAAATAATAAAATTAATGGAGAAATTACTAAGTGGTTAGAAGTGGGTTAGCCCTAAAATAAGGAAAGTGGTTTAAGAGATTTTAGAAGGTAAATAATAAAGTGAAGTGATGAGTGTACTATAAGTCAAAGTGGATACAAAAGAAATTATTTAAATAATAAAGTTAATGGAGA
>ML788664.1:109938-120669 GCA_009831015.1 Picea engelmannii
TGATGAGTGTACTATAAGTCAAAGTGGATACAAAAGAAATTATTTAAATAATAAAGTTAATGGAGAAATTACTAAGTGGACAAGTGGTTATAAGTGGGTTAGCCCTAAAATAAGGAAAGTGGTTTAAGATGGTTAGAAGGTAACCCCTCGAGGAAGCTACATAAAAGTATAAATAAGAGGCAATGGTCTCTCATTTTAATCACACTTGAGAATATTGAATATCTACAAGTGACTTAGGTAACCAAAGGATATCTAAGCCGAATTTCAGAGGTAAGGTGAAGTAAAGAAGGCCGAAATGCAAGGGAGGATAAATTCTTTTGATGATGCTTTCTAAGGTATGTTATTTACAGGTCATCTCACCATTTTCGCAATAACTTTTTTTATAGAATGATTCAGACTGTGAAATTGGGAGGCCATTGAGAAAACATATCCAAGTAGTTGTGATAAAAATTTCAGTTTGTGTTCCATTGTATTTTTTGAGTTACACTTTGTGGAAAATAGAGTTTGTGGATAGTCCTGAAACTAGTCGAAAACAAGTGTTTCGGGTAAAAATGTCATAACTTATTCATAATGGATCCAAATTCAGTAAGACCAAATGTATTAGTTATAGTACAGTTCGTAGTATGTTTTGTACCATTTTCATATCTATAAAACAAATATTCCTTGCGAGGAATTCTCTACAATTTTGATCTCTAGAATAAGTCAGAATTCAACAAGGTATGCCATTTTTTCTATAACTCATTTTATGAGAGGTTACAAGTAGTTAAATCTGGAGGAATTGCATAAAAGACACTGAGGAACATTTTGTACCATTTTCATATCTTTATTCATTACAAGTACATAGTTATGATTATTACAAGTTAGGGTTGTTGACTAATCCAAAATTAGTCATGTGAGACTAAAGTAAAGTTTGATAAAATGTTAGTCTCTTGTTGTTAAAGTTAAGGAAGGTTTGCAGGTATGTGATCATATACACCAGGTCTATTACAAAGTAACAAATCAGATTTGGATGATGAAATTGATGAGGGCTTTTGGTTGAGGTATGTTACAGATAGAGGTTGTATAATAGTGAGGTTGTGGCACATGGTTTGATGTAATGGTTTATGGTATTTGGTTATGGATAGTGTGATGTATTGATAGAGAAATTTTGATGGTTATATTGATATATGGCTGAGGTACATGTTGAGTACATGGTTGAGACAAGTAGTTGATGAGTTGGCACATACATGAGGTGTATAGTTGATGATGTTGGTACATCTTGATGAGTCATAGTTTATGTGTATTTGATGCATGATTGGTACATATTTGGTGCATGGTTGATGCACTCGTTGATGGTACAGTTTGAGATAGAGGTTGGTGCATGGTTAATGCACTTGTTATGGTACAGGATGATTACAAGTTGTTTGGTACAGGTTGGTGCATGGTTGATGCACTTGTTTATGGTACAAGTTGATTACAATTTGATTGGTACAAGTTTACAACAGTATATCTCACAATGATAGTGTGAGATTGGTTCCATAATTCTCCTTATATTTAAGGGCAGTTGGACGGGGCAAGGACATGTGGTTGTAGCCACCTTCCAGTTGTAGCCGAAGAACATAGGGGGTTGTAGCCTCCTTCTAGTTGTAGCCAAAGAATTTGGGATTTGGAGCTTCCCTCAGGTTGTAGCCTGAGAAACTAGGGGGTTGGAGCCTCCTTCCAGTTGCAGCTGGAAAACAAAGGAAGTTGGTGCTTCCAATGAATGTAATTCTTAAAGACATATAAGAAAAAACATTTTGTAGTTTTATCCCGTGTTGGGTTTCCACGTAAAAACATCGGTTTACTATGTATGTGTATGATTGCTCATTTGTTCATTGTTTATTTACTCTGCAACTATTGGATGATAATGCTACATTGATATAACACTTGCATATTATGTTGAAAAAGGATTAAATTGCTCTATTACTGATTCACCCGCCCTCATAGTAATCCAACACAACAAACACACCCTCCATGGTCTCATAAGTCACAGGGATCATAGCAATGTCAATAACATCTAATAATCAATTTATCCAAACATGTGCATAAAACCCCCCCTTTTCCCAGACAAGTGCTCAAAGACGTTATGTTATTCTACAAGCCAGGTTTGGAGAGGGTTCCAAGACATCTTGTTGGGATAATTCTCCATAGGCATGGGGTGTTTCCAAGTGAATACCAATCTAGGTCATGTAAGTGCATGAGATGGTGGGGGATGTTTGGGTAAGGGGTGCAGTGATGACAAGGAAATGTAGGTCTTACATGTGGGTGCCTCTGAAGAGGGTGAGCTGCACCTTGTCATGGATGCAATTGTTTCCTATCCCATTCAATGCCTTTTTACCTTTTTATCTTATTTCTTTTTCTTTCAAGAGAATAGTTGGGAGACACTGCCCTGGCATGGTGACCAATGATGATAGTGTTACCCACAAGCATTTCATGGAGATGAGAAGGTTGGCTCATGATGAGAACCCCTTTCTCTTGGCTATGCCACCAAGAGCCACTACCCTACTGTGGTGTCCATATGAATATTTTCATACCGCTACATGCCCATGGACCTAATAGGATGGCTCGTGATGAGACCCCCTATCCATCAATTAACCCTTGAATTTTATATTTTTATGGATCCCCCCCTTTTTCTTGCGGAGAAACCTTTTACTACTTTATTGGGGATCCCTAGGTGAAGAATCTCAAGGTTTTTGTCTTTGGATTTTAAATTTGTCCAGCTACTTTTACCCTCTGGGCCTTTATCCCCTTCTTCCCACAAGGCAAGGTACAACCCTTTACTAGCTTGGAAAACCCAATGCCTGAACCAATGTAGGGGATAGATGAGAGGGAAGATGATGAAAAGTGATAAGTATGGTGGGAATGGACGATGACCCTTCATAAAACCACCCAATGGAAACTCACTCCTAAGGGAAACAACTTGCTAGGGAATTCTTTCATCCCCCTAGGTATGGAAAAGTCAAAAGGCATAAAGTCCAAGCACAAATCATGAAGCAAAAGAGAATTAAATGCACATATTCAGATTTTTTGAGAATCAGAGTGACACATACCATGATACCTTGACTCATTACCTCATGGAGAAAGACCCCCTGCTACTTCAGAACCAGATCGATGGTATGGATTTCGCTACTGCTGACAGGATGGAGGCACTGAAGAATAAGGATGGGCCCTCCAGGGCCAGGCTCAAGTCAATATGACTCTTGGTACTCCATGTCTATGACTTGTGTGCCTTGAGACATAATCTCCTTAGTTATCCCTAGGCTAGGGGATAACAGGACAGATACTTACAACAACAAGGATTCAGAAGGGGAAGTGTAGATAGTAATCTTTGTATAAAAGTGGAACCAAACCATTTGAATATCATTGAAGTATACTTGGATGACATCATCTTCGGAAGAGATGATGACAGGTTGATTAATTTTTTTTCCATGTTGGCATTATTGATTATGTGTTGTCATTGATGGAAACATTAATCAAACATGGACAGACAAGAAATAACAAGGATAAGCTCGATGAGTGGTATCAAAGAATAAACCATAAGTCATGAAAACACATAATTTAAATTCTATTGAATACAAAGGAAGTCTGAAGAAATTCTTAGGACAAAGAGATAGTACAGAGGAATAGTTGTTTGAAGTTGTTATAAATATGAAGAAAGATGAAGGAGTTCACTGGTGTGAACCTAAGAAAGAATGAGAATGTTGAGGTTGTTGCAGATACAAGTCAAACAATGAATTGGCTTGGAGATATTTCTACTGATGGAATATTACATTGGGTTACAGAGGAGTACAAATAAATAATGAATAAATATAGTGAGATAGATATAAGTAATGAAGGGAGATATATCTAAGTGAAGCATGGAATGCCCGATTAAAGACAATGGAATGAATAAATCTCGGGATAAATTGTTGAAGAAGACTTCAGTAAAATATGGATAAAGAACTTAAACATAGGGAACGTTCAATCAATATTGAATAAAAGACGGTCATTAGATCGAGGAGAAGTCCAAAATCATGGGGTATAGAGTTAGATCTACGCTAACCTTCGAATCGCGAAGAGGTTGAATAAGGATATTCAGATATCATGGTAGAATGAGGAATAAATTGAACCGTTCATCCAATCCTGGATTAAAGCATCATCATAGATTTAATGGTGGTGAAAAGTGATGTGATGTAGATCCAGTCGTCGAACCACAAGTTAGATCAACGGTGGAAAAATATTTCGCATAGAAAAGGTCCGAAGAGTTTAACATGGGGTAGACTCCCTGAAATATTATGGGTCATCAATCAAAAAACCATGTGTCGGTTATAGGTTTATTTTTGGGTCCACAACATTAAGATACGAGCTAGGAACCCAACCCTTGAAATGACGGGGACCATCCATCCAAAAAATGATTAAGTCTGCACTGTTGATTAAGTTAGGCTAGACATTGCTAGCGTTCAGTTGTGTAGCCCTGGGTTATGATTTTGGTTATGTGGGAAGCACAAGTGATTAGGGATAAGGCCACAAGCTAAGGGAATAGTCGTTGATCATATGGAACCTAATGAGCACCTGGATGAAGTTAACACAGTTTGAACAATAAGTGCTTCTGGAGAAGCACTTGGTTACGGTTCACAACCATATGAAGACATGGACCTAGTGAAAGGACTTTGAGGACCTGAATACATGAATTGATGATAAAGTCTAGATACAGTCTATAATGGAGGTCGAAGAAACCAGAGGATGGAATCAAAGGAATTGCAGAGGAAGCTAATTCGCAGTGGAAGAATCTATAGAGAAGGATCAAGAAGGAATTCACACAAATTGGTTGAGGATCAAAATAAGGATTTGATCCATAAATGTGATCAAATGGAAGAGGGCTTGATATAGAAAACAAGGGCATGTGCGAAAGCTACAGTATGATAAATTGAATTAAATATTAATGGAGAATATTAATATAAATATAAATGAATTAAATATTAATGGAGAATATTAATATAAATGTTAATATTAATGAAGAATATTAATATTTATATTTGGAGATTAAATATTAATGGAGAATATTAATATTAATATATGGAGTATAAATACAAAAGAGGAAAAAGTTAAATGGAAACAGATCTTTAAGTAAAACTAAATATGAAAGTAAAATAATGAAAAAGGTAACTTTATGTAAAAAGTAAATTCAAAATAAAAAATAAAGTTACATGAAAAGGAGTATTAAAATATAAAAAGAAAAAAAATGAATTTACCTAAAAATTCAAAAAGCTAAATGGTATTTTCCCTTGCTTTAAAAACCCATGGTATGAAAATGAAAAGGGAGAATGGAGAATTAATTACTTAATCAATGGACGAATAAACATGATATGAAGGATTATGAATAATAATAAAGGAAGAAAGTTATTATTAAAATAACATTATTATTACTGAAATGAATAGGTGCATTGAAAGACACGTTGTTTCAATGTCATACACCTTTTGAATGGCTATATAAATAAAATATTGTGATGGAAAAATATGTATCTCGGTGGATCAAATATAAATACAATGGATTGAATGAAAAGTCATTATTTGTCAGGTTGGTGCCTATTTACAAGTTGGGTCTTGTTATGAGGGTTGGATTCCTCACTTCTCAGTTGGATCTAAGAACTACAAGTTGGGTATTGTATATGAGAGTTGGATCTCTCTTATTCAGTTGGTGTTGAATAGTTTGATGATTGGTATCATATGTACTTATTCAAGTTTAATAAATATATGATATTTATTCTTCTTTATACATTTTGTGTTTTTATAACTATTATATATATTTGTGAATAAGTAATTGAAATACATATATATTATTCGTCTAATTTAAGTAATCTAAGAAAGTGTGAAAATTGTCCAAAAGTTAAAGACATTGATTCATCCCCCCCCCTCTCAGTGTCAGTGTGTGTTTCAAAATTCCAGAGATATGCACAGTGAGTTTGAAATGTCCCTACTTGAGGAGTTGAATTTCTTCTTGGGATTCCATATTTCTCAGCTAGATGAAGGCATATTAATTTCCCAAACCAAGTACATCAAGGAAATGTTGAAGAGGTTCAGAATGGAAGATTGCAAACCCATAAGCACTTTTATGGTGATCGGTTGCAAGGTAAGAAACAATGATGAATATAAAGAAGTGGATCAGAGACTTTATAGATCGATGATTGGAATTCTACTCTATGTGACAGCTTCAAGACCAGATGTGATGCAAGCAGTTGGACAGGTTGCAAGATTTCAAGAAACACCAAAGGAAACCCATGTTCTAGCAGTGGAGAGGATCTTCAAATATATCAAAGTAACAACATATTTTGGACTATGGTATCCAAAAGGGAACGAGATTACTATGTTCACCTACACAGATGCATATTGGGCAAGAAGCATTGATGACAAAAGAAGTATGAGTGGAGCATCTTTCTACTTGGGTGATTGTCTGGTGTCCTGGTTGAGCAAGAAGCAGTCTTTAGTATCCTTGTCCACAGTAGAAGCAGAATATATTGCAGCAACAACATGTTGTACTCATGTCCTCTAGATGAATAAAACCATGCAAGACATACAATTAGAATATGACGAGCCTATTTCAATATTGTGTGACAACATTAGTGCCATAAACATCTCCAAGAATCCAATGATACATTCCAAGACCAAACATATTCCTATCAAGTACCACTTTCTTTGGGAACATGTCACAGAGAAGAGTATCAGGTTGGAGTACATTGGGACAAAGGAACAGATAAAACATATCTTCACCAAGCCTCTCCCAAGGGAGACCTATGAGTATCTTCAACAAAAATTGGGAGTAGTTTCTGCTCCATATTGATCTGCACGCCATCTAGCAAGGAAGAAAGAGGGAGAAAATATATCAGGGGGAGTTACCCTTTGTCATTGATGTCAAAGTGGGAGAGTGAGATCAGAAGCATGAAGAAAGAAGGATAAATGGTCATAGGGGGAGTATGAGTGTTGACATCAATTCCAAAGGGAGATTGTTGGAAAATTGGTTGTCATTGATGTCAACCCTAGAAGAACCCCTGAAGAAAGTCTAGAAGCCCCTAGAAGTGATGAGTTTAATTGAAGGAGTCTCCAAAGTGGTCCCCTTATGGTGTATCTCTAAGCATGGCCCTCACATGAAGATGATTTGAAGAAGCCTACAAGAATCCCTTGTCATTAAGAAAAGAAGTTCCAATGTGTTGTCAAGAAGTCCTAAAAATATGGTTAAAATGCCCCAACGGTGTGATCAAGAAGCCCTGTAGTTTATTGAATAAAAAGAGTATGAAGGGAATTGAAAATGCATGAAAAACCTCCATGGATTGATAGTTCTCGTTAAGCCATTTCCAATGGTCGGTGGCAAGCCACGTGGTTCCTCACGGTTGAGGAGATATGCCCTCTTAAAGACGATCATGTGAATTTTCCCCATTACATGAGTTGGCCCTATTTAGATTAAACATTAAAAGTAAAATTGAAGTTATATATCAAGTCAGACCTACCTGAAATAAAGATTAAAATTAAGTTAAGTTTACATGGTCAAGTCGGCCCTAAAAGGATATTGCTAAATCTAGTATAAATAGGTGTTAAAGTTTCTCACTTTGTGTCATCACATCAATGACTTCTGGTCTGAGGCAATCAAGAGAACTCTGAGGTTTATCTTTGTTGTAGATCGAAGGAGGATTCAAGCGAAGGGTAGAGGCTAATTTTGGTGTAAGTTTTGAAGTCTATTCTTGGAGTATCTTGAGTGAACTTCAGATCTATCTTTGTCTATAAAAGTGAAGTTTCAGGACTATTTTCTAGTATGAGCTCCAGAGGTATTTTGGCCAAATTTAAGGGTTGTTTTGGAGCGAACCTCAATTGAGTTTAAAAAAAAATTTGAGGCAAGGTTCAGAGGTAATTTGAGAGAAGATCTCAGGTATGTCTTGTACGAACTACAAAAACATGTTAAGAAAAGTTTCAAGGGAAATCCAAGTGAATCCCATATCTATTTTGAAGAATTTTAAGTGAAGCATAAGGTCAGACAAAAAACAAGAAAGATCTGAGGACCATCTTGGTGCAAGTTATAGAAGCAACCCAGGCAAAGTTCAGACGTAGTTTTGGTGTGTGTTTTTCTAAGATCTATTGGGAGAAGTTTTCATATCAGTTTTGGAGGAGGTTTTGACCATCTATTGAGGGACTTTATTTGCAGTTCAAGAGATTTATCTTGGCCTAAATATAACCCAACAAGGATGCATATTACAAGGATTTTCTCAGCAAGAGTTAACGACAAAGCTAAGGATCTGTTTTGGCCAAATTAAGAGAATTGTTCCAACGAAGATGATAAAATCATAAATATGTCACAATGAAGATGAAAAAGGGTGGCAATGAAAGGTATTGATCAATGGTAAGAGAATATATATCTCTCGGTCATGAAGGCAAGGAATTTACCTGGAAAAATCTATCAAAGTCAATTATCTTCAGAGGTTTATTCTGGTAAGTCCTGAGTTTTGTTAAGATCATTTTGAAGTCAATATCAAGGTGAAGTTGCAACATTAAATTTTGAGAAAACAAGTTTTAAAACAAGGTTGGTTGGGTGGTGCTCGGGAATATTGGTGTCTTTAGTTTGCATGTTGGTGAATAAGAACCCTGATTTGGTTCTCACAAGGGGGTTGGTGCCTCCTACTTGGTGCTAGAAAATTTAGGGGATTTGTTCCTCCTTGTAGTTGGTGTTGGAGAATCTTGGAAGTTGGTGCTTCTGGTGGATGTAATCTTATGATATATTAAAAATCATTTTATGGTTTTCTCCCATTTGGGTTTCCACGTAAAATACTTGTGCATTGTGTATCTATGGTTGTTTGTTTCAATATATGATATCTTGAATGCAATTATAAGTAGAAAAAGTGATAAATCGTTTATACTGATTCACCCGCCCCTCAATATCCTTGAATATACCAACAAGACAGAGTGAGTTACAAAACCTACACTTCTTTTGAAAAATAAAAAGAAAGAGAACCAAGCCATTTCAATGATTTCATACACTTGGGACTAGGGACAATAATTTTTCAGGATGAAGGTAAATGCCAGAGCGGTCAACATTCCTTTGGGAGCGACATAACGAGTTCAAGAAGATAATGAAAACAAGCATACCCATTTACCAGTGAAGCAGAGATATTCCAAAACCATTACTGCAAAAAATAAAATACATTTCATGGGTACAAGCTAGAATATTCATACCTCTCCTTGGTGCTTAAATATTTTCGAAAAACAAGTACCCTAGTTAACATAACTGCTACAGTTAATATTCAGAACCAGAATGCTACTCAAAATGTATGAATTTGAAATGAAATGCCAAAAAAACAACACAATGTGGTATATCTCATTAGTAAATGTTTGTGTCTCATGCATTGAATTCATGGGGTGTCACGTGTTAGAATATAGAAGATGGTGTGTTAATTTTACCATTGACGATACCCTCGTCACCCAACCATAGGCCGAAGCCTCCTTCCGAGCACCTTAACCTTGACCTGAGAATTCCTCCAGAAGCAAACCCTAGGCTAGATAGCCAAACAAAGAGTAGCGCATCAATCCAGAAGGATAGCGCATCACAAAAGACTGATCATATGTTCCAAACCCTAGCCAAGAGATATCCAAGCCAATATTGAAACTAGCTGCTACTGCAGTTGCAGCTGCAACCCTCCTCCAAACCTGCGCACCAGACTACAACTGCAGTGCGCACCAACTGGGAAAACTGCAGTCCTGAGATGATACAAATGAGAACTGGCGCCATGTATTTATAGTAATCCTACCATTTTGTTGGGGCCGACTTCTCCTTCTGGGTATGTGTCTATTCAGTATATTATTATTAATTATGGCTGACTTATTCTCTTGGAGGCTAATAAATTATCTTCTTGAGATGACAAGGCTTCTAGGGTTATTAGCCAACTCATTAGGGTTTCTCTTGCTTCCCGGAGTCTTCTATTCTTTCCAGGTTCACACGTGGGGGTAAATACCTCCTATAGATACCATAATATTAACACTCCCTCCTAGCTAGAGAGGTATTTACAGGTAATGGACTTGAGCACAAAACATACCAATTACCCGGTAGCATCAATATAGTCATCTAGACTATTTCATGACTAGATCATGAGCATCATCATCACCATCAACTGCATCATCTCTCGAAACCATACTTCATCTGAGTAGTTAGATATGATGATGGATAAGTCACTCTCACCATGGAGTGATACAAGAGGAGTAAAAGTTCTGAACTATTTTCCGTCTGGAAAATCTATGTTCATCATTCATCTGAATGATCATCATCTCCAATAATTTGTTGATAGTCTTCAAGGCAATTAGAACAAGGATAGAACACACCTGTGTCTATTCATAGTAGTACACAACTACAATCCAGTGGTTAACTACCACATCAAGTAACACACAAGTACTTGATCAACAACATATGGTTGTGAACGGTGAAACATATTCACCACAGTAGTCCTCATCTACTGTCATATAGTCTTCATAACAAACATCTGATAGCATCCTGCATAGAAACAATGTTATGATAAAAACTGTATCCTCTAGGCCAATCTTTCACTCACATCTGTGAGATCTGAAAGAATGTCTGCCACCACAGTAGTCTTCATTTGCATAGAAACAATGTTATCATAAAAACTAAATCGACTGGGCCAACCTTTCACTCACGTCTGTGAGATCTAAAAGAGTGTCTGCCCTCAATATAGAATATCAACA